>SCLG01000406.1:1170-11895 GCA_004367875.1 Oikopleura albicans
AATTAATTATATTACAAATACACCCCTTGTGCTATAATGTTTTCACTCACTTGCCGAGTTTTTTTTCAGTATTTTTACGCATATTCTGATTTTTCGAAAGTTTTGTGCAGACGATGGGATATGATTCTGGTAATTCAGAAGTCATGTCAGTATTATTATTATTATTATTATTATTATTATTATTATTATCTGGCTCTGAGGCTTTGAGCAATTATATCCTATGATTTTTAACGCTAGTATGATACGGTACACTAACTGCGTCGTTATGTTTCACAAAAAAATTAGAAAAATAGTGAAACATAACGGGGTGAAACATAAAAGCGCACCCTGTGTGTTGTAGTCTTAGGACAACGTGACATTTTTTGTCAAGTGAGGGGAATAAATTATTCGTAAATTATTCGTAAATTATATTACTCGACCTTATAACACTTTATAACCGCTTTATAACACTTTATAACACTTTATAACCGCCACTTTCTGCATAATACATTAAAATTAATAAAATATTACGTAATATTACGATATGATTGCCCCATATTTTTAGCGAGTCTGCTACTAAACGTTCAAAGTTTGAACTTCAAACACTTATCGGGTCAAATATTCACACAATCTCATTCGCCATTTATTGACAAAACCACACTGTTTAGTGTAGTGAAAATGTCACAGCACACAGTCAAATAAAATAAAATGGCACAATTATAATAACTTTGTGGTCTCGTAAGTTTAAGGTCATATATATGCAAATACATTCTCGTTATGGTTTTGTTGGGTAACATAAATCTAAAATGTGCAAAATGTAATATTGAATACAAAATAAATGTTTAAGTTCAGAGCGGAACACGTCAGTAGTGATACGCATTCGCAACTGCCTCCTGATTGGTTTCCGCCAAGTGTACCACTTGTGGATTTTTAATTAAACGATGCGTTGAACGATTTTCTATTAAACACAAAAGTGTATGTTTGATTCGATGGTATACAACGTCCAGTATGCGTTTTTAAAAAGCCTGTGAAGGAGGTGGGCCCACGTGGGATATGATTGGTGGAAATCAAAACGCGTAGGCTAGATCATACATCTACATACTGTTGAGCTTTTACCTCCTCAATGTTTCCTTTATTATTTTATTTTTATTTGTGAAGATAATACAGTCACGGTTTCCAAATTGTGCGTGACTGCTAAATTATGCACTTTTTCATGAAAATTTACGTGACTGCCAATTTGTCTACGTTTTTCAGACCGACGTTTTAGCAAACGATATTCATATTGTGCACATTTTCTAGCCATATGCTTTACAAAACGACCTTAAAAGTGTGCATTTCTCGCCTATCAGACAAACTGATATCTTATTTTTCAGTTCTAATTGACCAACTAGATTGATTTTGTGTACATTGATAACTCGAAAACGCCCTAGGAAATTTTGTTTTATATCTATAACCGTTTGTGGGTCAATTAATTGGTTTCCATCAAGTTGCTTAAAAGCACCGTAATAGATATATGGTTGGGCCCTCGTCCGGTAGATGCTCCAAATATTTATATTTATAAAAAGGGTACCGTATAGAAACTTAGGCACTCAACTCGAAATAAATGCTCCTTATTTAGTCGTAAAAACACCATTAAAAATGTCGGAATTCAAAAAAATATCTGGAAAATAAAAATTACAAATATCTTAAATTTATGAAAAAGTTATTTGATGCCCGAATGCAAGCGTCAAAATACGGTGCTGAAAAACGGTGCTGAAATACGGTGCCAAAATACGGCCAAAAACGGTGTTCACCAGTGTTCAAAATTTCGACCATCGGCTGTGTGCGTTGGTCGACCAAGGGCATTATTTGAAAAGAGAGAATTTTCAGTTTTTTATACCAAAAAAGATGCACCTTTTGTAGGAAGCGTGATAAACACCGAAAAATATCTTTTACAAAGTAGTCGGATCTGATCCTTATGGCCCATAACTTATGGGACTTTCGGAATCATTTTTCTTTTGCAAAAAAGCCCCGCGAAAAAGTTATTTTGCAGCTTTTACCGATCATTTCTTTTAACTCTCAGGGGAAAGGAGTAAATTTATAACCTGATTATGACCTACGGGGCCTCTATAGGCCTTAAATCGACAAAAAAACAAGTCCTGTGCATATATGCACACACTTCCCTTAGGAGTTACTACTGGGCCCAATATTCAGAAATAACTATCCTTGTGTGTTAAGCACTGCGCTCTTATTTACCCGTTTGGGAAACTTTTTTTGATAATAACTACAATTTAAAATTATTTTTTTCGTGGGATTTTTTTTTTCGACTAAGCGAGGTAACGCCACAGGGTCGGCTAAGGTAACGATTAGGTATGCATGGTTTGTTTTGAGTCAAGACTCTTGACCCCAAATTTCAGGAGTGAATAGGTGGTTCGTAAGGCGTAAGGGGAAATGTGTGCCTTAGCAGCATTTTATGACCATGTTGTACACTCCTTTTACACACAAATAATGATTAAAACTAAATTGAGCATACTGAAGACAATGAGGAACAAATTAAAAAAAATCCGAGACCTTCACGAACCCTATTTTTAAAAATGCTTCTTGGAATTTTATTAGATGCATCACTGGGCAATTTTTAATATTCTGTCGTTTTCTCATCGTTTTTTAGAGATTAAGTTTTTAAGAGCCATGTGTGCACTAGTGTACACATATCCGCTAGAGTTAATTCATAATGTCCCGAAATGTTGGGAGTTTGGGTGCGTTGGGAGCGTTGGGCGTTGAGGGAATTTTTATTCCCAACGTCTTGGGAGCGTTGGGAAAAATTCAAGCGTTGTTGGGCGTTTGGGTGCGTTGGCCAACGACCAACGCGCTGGGAACGTTGGGCGTTGGTTTAATTTTATTCCCAACGTGTTGGGAGTGTTGGGCGCTAGGAAAAATCTGAGCGTTGGCCAACGCTAGCGTTGGGCGTTGAAGAAATTTGGAGCGTTGGTCAACTTTTCCAACACTGGTCCGGACGCCTTAAAAACGGGATTTCAAAAAGGGATAGTAAAATAGTATCGCTGATTTGCGAGAAAGTCTTGTAGTCAATGAAAAAAAGCCAAATTAAAAGAAAGCCAATAAGCGCGTGCAAAACGAATACTTTTTTTTATCCCGTTTTAAAATGCCGTTTTCAAGGCGTCCGAAAGTTATGTGAAAAACTAGATGAGTGGTATATTCAGATTTCACTTCTTTTCTTCGATTAATTCTTACCTGAACTGTACTCTCCAATTCGCTGAGCCGTTTTTCGATGGCAATAATTTGATCGCAGCTCATTACCGTTTGACATTCATTTGAATTGTCCGTCTTGCTGCTGCTTTCCTGGATAGTCCCCCGCCACAGGCAACTTAGACAAAATATAAGTGCTTTCATTAGGGTGTTCAGTCCCGGATTAGATTTAGTCAATTTTAGAGTGGCGCTCGGAATTAGATAAAAATGTTATACTTAAAATATACTATTTTAGCTACTCAAAAACACGATGTTGAAATTTCAGAGGCGCAAGTGTTTCCGTTCTCAAGCAATCTGGCCATGAAATTGACCATTTTTTGCGGTTTATAAATTGAGGAGCTTTTACGATCAGCAATATTTATCTGAAGATAACGAACGAACCAAAAATGCTAAGGTTCAGCAACAGTTACTTTTCCTCAACAGTCCTTTCGAACTGCCAAGGAAAGTTATATTTTTTGGGTAATACGACAGTTGAGGACAACTGAGTTTTTTTAAGTTTGACCTTTTTCTGAGTTTTTTTTTACTTTTCCAACTGGGCAGTTGAGGAAAGTTGAGTTTATTTTTTACTTTTGACTTCGGCAGTTCAGACTCGACAGTTGAGGAAAGTTGAGCTAGCCTGTCAAAAACTAACTCCTTACGTCGCCCGGTTAACGGTTTATGAATTTGGGTTTTTTGTTGCCAAATAAGAGTCGTTTTTTCGGGAGTTTATAGCCCATTAATTAAATTAAGGGTCGGCTGGACCTCAGATAACGGTCGTTTTTAACAATACTCAAATACGGGTTGCTTTTCTCCCGAAAAATATGGCGCCAAATAAGGAAGTTCGTCAAATTGAAACCACTTTTATCGATAATTTTACAAACCATATTATGGTTAAAGCAACATATCGGTTAAAAAGGGTGTTTTCAAGTATGGTTAATATTTTGCTGTTTTAAAATTAAAAAAAAAACAGAAAACCATAAACTATGGTCCTTAATATCATTTTATAAAAAATTATTTTACAACCCCAGCGCAGTTATCCGGCAAGTTTAACCCAACAAATGTGTTTCACATAGTGATAATATTCCACCGATACGATATTCAAGCGGCACCGTCTGAATCGGTCTCTTGTCTTATGCGGCGAAAGGTTAATCCGCCGAAAATTTCCCCTTTTGAGCATTCTCATTGGCCAGAAATGGAGAAATTTCGGCGGATTAACCTTTCGCCACAAAAGACAAGAGACCGATTCAGACGGTGCCATTCAAGCCTTGAGCAGTTATCCGGGACCTTAGCAAGTTATCCGGCACCCTCCGAAATTATCCGCGACTTTTCGAAGTAAAATAAAAAAAAATTCTCTTGAACATTGGCTGTTCAATTTTAACGCTTTAACAAATTAATAATTTATATACACAGGATACCCAGTTAATCGGCTATTTTCAGTTAACCGCCAGATTTTTGGGCGAAACTTTTCCAGTGAAAACGCCTACACGATTACCCGTTAACCGGCAGTTTTTTTTTTGCTTCAATCTTTCTATAAATTTTTTCGAAAATTCTTATTTGAATTTCCTAATTTTCAAAAAACCTGGGTGGATTTAATTCGGGTCGAGTGCTTGATAAGGGTCGTTTTTCAAAAATCGTTAATAGACCCTTAATACGCTTAGTCTGTACTATTTCTGTGTTATTGTTAAACTGTGTTTAAATGTTAAACATTTAGCAGAAGATTATATTACAATCTAGAACAACAAAAAACTATAAAAATACTTGTTTTCAGTTAAGCGGTAGCCCTATTTTCAGTTAACCGGCAGGTTTCGATTTTTCCGTGATATCGCCTACGCAAAAAATTTGGCTCACTGGCGAGCCGTGGCTCTGCAAAAAAAGATATGATAACGCTAAAAATTGCTGATTTGTAAGTTTTCCGCCTTATTCGCCCAAAAATAAGGCCGCAACGTTTTTAGCTCAAAAGGTTGTAAATTGGCAAAGTTAAGTTCGGACTGAACACCCTAGCTTTCATTACGATTTTTTTTCTCTATTTTTTATTCTCTGTTTTTTTGCTATGAATATGTCCGTTGGAGACTTGTTAGTTATAAATCGAACGTATTTGTAATATTTATTTTCCAGAGATTTCGTCAAATTCTGACATTTTAAATTGCTTTTTTACCACTTGTCAACACGATTTAAAATGTCAAAATTTGCACAAATATCTTGGAAATAAAGATTTGTATTATTAACTCCCAGACGGGAGTGGGATAATTTACATATCATACAGGCTATACAAATCTATATTATATAGATTTGTATAGCCTGTATGATATTATCATGTTGGCTCGCTATAGCCCAAAAAATTCTCTGGCGCGGCTCTGGTCCTCTTATGGTGACGCACGGTGTTCAAAAGGGTACTCAACGATTGGAGCAAATACCTTAGCTTATAAAATATATTATATTTTGGCTTAAATTTTGGCTTTAAGCCATTTTTTCAATTGGCTTAGCTTACTTCACCTAAGCGATAATTGCGTATTGGCTTACCTTGGCTTAGTTTACATAAGCCAAGGTGAATGGTTGGCTTAGCTTAGCTTTAATACATAAGTCAGAATAATTCTTACAATTTGTAAATTAGCTTAGCTTGACTTACCTTGGCTTATTGTATGCAAACCAGAAAAGACAATTGGCTTATCAAAACTAAGCAAAGCCAAAACGTTATTTTGGCTTAGCTTACTTTTGGTAAACCAGAAATATCATTGGCTTAGCTTACATAAGCCAAGCTAAGCCAAGGTAAACCATGGCTTATATAAGCCGCGTGCCGAGCCCGGCGTCTTACAACGGGATCCCGCGGGACATGATGCATTTTTTTTTGTAATTTATAGAATCAAATTTTGAGCGAGCCCTGTTTTAGGTAACTCCTTAAACTTTTATAGAATCAATTACAAACCACGCGGTTAGTCATTTGCGTGGCTAAAGGATGCTAGCTAATAAGAGGCGCCTATAAAAAATCATGAGCCAATAGGCGTGGCTTGTAATTCAGTTACAGACCCCAGTGCCGTAGCTTATTCCAAATGATCTGTTACGCTTCTGTACAAATTTTCATTTGCAATTGCAGATATGATAACACTTTAATAATATATTGTACGGTATTTATTTAATACATTTTGCACTTCGTTTTAAAGCCTATTCTACCGATTGTTTTGGCAGAATCTGGTTGCATTTGCTAACTAGTAGTTTAACAATTAATTGAAAACGTCAGGCCTAGAACATCAATCATTGAAAAACAACGAAATTTATGTGAAACATAAATACGAAAGGCAAATTATTTATTTTTTGGGACAAACGACCGAAGAAGCGACGTTATTAGAATAAAAAGTCTCGGGAGCGCTTCAATTGGTGCGCGCGATCTTTTGGTACTAAAGCTTCTTTTGGTACTGAAAGTTCCTTTGGTTCTAAAGCTTCTTTTGGTACTCGCCAAAAGATCGCGCGCACCAATTGAAGCGCTCCCAAAAGTCTCAATTTGATGATATTTTTCGTTATTATTTCCACAAAATATGCAGTTCAAATAGAGCATACAGTACGAAGAGGGGGTACGTTACGGAACGAACTGGAACCCCATCTAAAATCGAAGCGTTTTTTTTAAGAAGAATGAATTTTACAAAAAAATCTTCAGTCTCGATTCAAGTCGAAAATCCCGACGAAGAAAAGNCACTATAGTCAAGCTTAATATACAAAAAAAACTGGGAGAGTCCAAGTCCTATATTTCTAGAAAATTAAAAAAAAATTCAAAAAAATTGTGTTTTTCAGGGGGACTTGGCTCGAAAAACGTCCATTTTCGAATGGTGCCCCATTTTTTTTTAATTTTTTTTTTGTATTAAATGGAAGAATAATAGTCAAACTTGATATAGAAAAAAAACTGGAATGGTGTCAGGCCTTAATTTCTAGAAAATTAATTTTTTTTTTCAACCGCGGACACCCTAGTTCAGACTCGACAGTTGAGGAAAGTTGAGCTAGCCTGTCAAAAACTAACTCATTACGTCGCCTGGTTAACGGTTTATGAATTTGTGTTTTTTGTGGTCAAATCGACCAAACATTGGCCAAGGGTGGTCATTGAGTTTTAGAGAGTATGTCCATTGGATTCAGGACCATCTATTTGATTATGTTGGGAAATAAGGAACGATCAGAGCAGAGTAAATGAGGGGCCGGACAAACGTCCGGCCTCGTGTTCAGGGAGGTGCAAAATGATCATTTTTGGGGGTCAGTTTCCCGTCATTTTCCTATGACAAGCTTTTTTGACCTAAACTCTTTATTTGAAGATTGAAAATCAAGAAGAAATGCTAAAGAAATTGTTTCACAAACGAAACAAGTTTCAGCTTGATCTGAAAGGCACGTGAAATTCCAATTGTCTCAAAAATAGGTAAATAGTCCGATTGATACAGGGGGTCGCCAAATAAGGGCCCCTCAAATAAGGGTCGCTATCGTCAAATAAGGGTCGAGGGTTGCCAAATAAGGGTCGTTTATTCGGGAAAAATTATTGGGCTAATTAAGGGTCGGCTGGAGTCCGCTGGACCTCACATAAGGGTCGTTTTTTGACAATACTCAAATACGGGTTGCTTTTCTCCCGACAAATATTGCGCCAAATAAGGAAGTTCGTGAAATTGAAACCACTTTTATCGATAATTTTACAAACCATATTATGGGTAAATCAACAGGTCGGTGAAAAAGGTGTTTTCAAGTATGGTTAATATTTTGCTGTTTTAAAATTGAAAAAAAACAGAAAACCATAAACTATGGTGTGAAGTTATTTTAGGGTTTTAACGGTAAAATTTTGTCTCTTGAATTCTTAATTACTCATGCGTAGCACGAAGTAAATATTGTTACTTACTTGAAGTAAATAACCCAGCTGATTTTAATCTATTCAACCCATTTAATCTGAAAACAATCAATCTTTACACTGTGTGCTTATTTATCTGTGTTTAATCTATCTGATTGAAAACTGTCACTATAAAATCGGTCGAGCGTTTTGACCGCTTTCTGTGTTGTTTAGGGCGCGCTATTTTTGGGGATATAAAATAGCGCGTCAACTGTTTGAAATTAGAAGTTGTATTCAAATAAAATAGAGAATTATGATTTTAACGGAGTTTTAATGCTGTTGGTCAACGAAGGGACTAGGATGAAGCCCCCGAAGCAAAATGGCCATTCCCGGATTAAAAGAAGCATTTTTTTTATAATGGTCCTTAATATCATTTTATAAAAAAAAATATTTTACAACCCCAGCGCAGTTATCTGGCAAGTTTAACCCAACAAATGTGTTTAACATAGTAATACTATTAAACCGACACGATATTCAAGCTGTACGATTTGAGCAGTTTTCCGGCACCCTCCGAAATTATCCGCGACTTTTCGAAATAAAAAAAAACTTTTTCTCTTGAACATTGGCTGTTCAATTTTAACGCTTTATCAAATTAATAATTTATATACACAGGATACCCAGTTAACCGGCTATTTTCAGTTAACCGGCAGTTTTTTGGGCTAAACTTTTCCAACGAAAACGCCTACACGATTACCCGTTAACCGCCATTTTTTGCCTTCAATCTTTCTATACATTTTCTCTAAAAATTCTTATTTGAATTTTTTAATTTTCAAAACTCGCCAAAACCTGGGTGGATTCAATTCGAGTCGAGTGCTTAATAAGGGTCGTTTTTCAAAAATCGTTAACCGACCCTTAATACGCACAGCCTGTACTATTTCTGTGTCTGGTTTAGCAGAAGATTATATTACAATCTAGAACGACAAAAAACTATAAAAATACTTGTTTTCAGTTAAGCGATAGCCCTATTTTAGTTAACCGGCAGGTTTCGATTTTTCCGTGATATCGTCTACGCAGTACCAGTTAACCGGCAGGTTTTCAAAAAATTTTACCTGCCGGTTAACTGGTTATCCTGTGTATCTCGAAATGATTCCAAGCGATACATACAAGGGGGGTAATTCGCCGTGGATTGACAATACTGTATGGTCCATACAATTTAAAAACCTCTCGGATGATAGCCCGAACGGGAATTTGTGGGAAATTTTCCTTAATTTTTTTTTTGTTTCTGAAAAACTAACAGTACGAAAAATTTCACTTTTATGTATCATAGACTATGATTCATAGTCTTGGGAATGCTCTTGATCCAATTATATTACAAGCAACGCGGTGAGTCATTTGCGTGGCTAAAGGACGCTAGCCAATATGAGGCGCCTATAGAAACCATGAGCTAATAGGCGTTGCTTGTAATTCAGTTAGAGACCCCAGCGCCGTCGGCGCTTATTATATCCAATTCAAACAGTTAGTCTAACGATTTATTTGTAAATTGGCAAAGTTAACTTCGGACTGAACACCCTAGCTTTCATAAGGTTTTTTTCTCTATTTTTTTATTCTCTGTTTTTTTTTTTTTTGCTATGAATATGTCCGTTGGAGACTTGTTAGTTATAAATCGAACGTATTTGTAATATTTATTTTCCAGAGATTTCGTCAAATTCTGACATTTTCAATTGTTTTTTTACCACTTGTCAACACGATTTAAAATGTCAAAAATTTTGACTCAAAATTTGCACAAATATCTTGGAAATAAAGATTTGTATTATTAACTCCCAGACGGGAGTGGGATAATTTACATATCATACAGGCTATACAATTCTATATATCATGTTGGCTCGCTATAGGCTATAGCCTATAGGCTATAGCCTATAGGCTATAGCCTATAGCCTATAGCCTATAGCCCAGAAATTTTCTGGCTTGGCTGGGGTCGTCTTATGGTGACGCACCGTCGTCAATTTCCGGTTTCGACCTTTTCTGTATCTCCTTAAACACGCACCGCGGCATCTCCTCTCGCGAAATAAGGGCTCCTTAAAATTTAAGGCTTAAATATGGCGAAATAAGGGTCTTTTTCCGGCAAAAATATGATTTGCAAATCAAGTTTTATCGTTGATTTTACCATTGATTACTATAATTTTTTATTGTCATAATTTTTTTATAATATATATAATATTTAGTAATTTACTAATAATTACTTCAATTTGAATTTTTTTCACTAATTGAAATTATAATGGACTCGTAGTTTAAAAAAATGACTTTGCGTTGAGCTATTTACTCAGCGTTCTACATGAATTTCCGCCATCTTTTCTAGTTTGGCGATATTCGAGTTTTAGTCGTGCGGAAAAAAAAACTCGAGTTTGACAGTCAAACTTTGACTATCTATAAAATACTAAAGAACAGACGGCGGAAATTCATGTGAAACGCTGAGTAGAAATCAAAATAAAATGGGCCACAACTGTGTATTTAAGGGACCTTGACGGCCACCGTGTGAATCGGTGATCTGTCTTTTATGCAATGCTATTAGAATTCGGCGCTGTAACTGTACATATTTGTTAATGTATAAAAAATCTTTAATATTAAAGTGACACCTTAAAACAAAAAAATAAGAAAGTTCAATTAATATAAAATTAATATAAAACTCTAAAAGTATAAAGCTCGGAAGATTACAATTGGTGTCAGAATAAAGTCTT
>SCLG01000406.1:14268-25192 GCA_004367875.1 Oikopleura albicans
ATGTTAATAACAGAGTGTTATTTCCTGACCAAACTGCCAACAATTTATCTTTCACTTCTGACTTTTCTGATATCGAATAAAAATACTTTAAAATACTTTAAAATATATTCTCCCCAAAAAAGAAAAAAAAGCTAATTATGAAAAAAAAATTAAAAAAAAATTTTTTTACATATTCTGAATCTGTATGTTCTCCTGAGTATGGGAAAAATAATAAGACTTATTCAATCGTTCGTTAAAGTTCTTAAAAAGGGCATCAAAGTGGCGCGCGAAAAAGAAAAAGAGTCGCGCGCGCCTCGCTCAATATAGTGGGCTCGAAAAAAATTGGCAAGATCGAGTAGTCCCAGTCCGCCAGACAAGAACGCGGCAGCTGGACATCCACTAGGGGCGGGGTTAACTAATAAACGGTTTTCTAGGCACTAAATACGGACTATGCCAAATAAGGGTCACCTTTTACCAGAAAATAGTATTTCTGAAACTGATATTGCGCGTTTTCGTAGAGAGACCACTGGAGGTCCCTCAAGAGGGGCCAGGGTTGCATAATCAACAAACGACAAAGGCCTAACCCTGGCCCTTATTAAAAGTGACCCTTATTTAGCATAGTCCGTATTTTGTGCCTAGGTAACCGTTTCCACATAAGGATCGCTGATTTTCACATTGTACCGGTTGAGTTTCATGAAAATCAGCCGAGCGTTTCTAGTATACCGTGTCAGCGTATATTTAAGATGATATAACGACCATTTTTCCGTTTTTTTATTTGGAACTGGGGTGCCCCTCCTTTCTCCCTTCTTTATAAATGACGCATATTTTATTTTGAAGTTTATTTTTTTATTAAAATAATTAATTGTGGTGTTTTATGATACCCAAAAAGAGTACATTTCAAAATTGTTGAAAAGATACCTTAAAAACTCATCATGATAACGTCATAACAAATTATATATTTTGTGTTTTTCCGTTGACTATTAAATATTAATCGAGATTCTTCATTTGTAAACATATTGGCGTATATAGATACTAAATGTGTGTATTCAGGCCATGCGACACGACCCGCGTCATAAGTACCCTGTGTAGACATAATAATTTTGTGTTTGAAAGTTTTAAAGTATAATTGCATAATTGAGTTAAACTTATTAAATATATTTACTTTGCTTTTATTATGCTTTGACTCGCAGGGGAAAATCCGTGTGAAAACGCACATTTTCGAAAAATTCGACTTTTATTTTCGAAATATATAAAAAAAAGCAACGAGTGAACCTTTTTCTTGATAAAGGCATCTTAGCATGTTTGATTTTAATTTTAAAAATTTTTAGAAACCTTTAACATAAGAGGGTCAAATTTTGATGTCGCGTCATCAAAGTTTACCCTTCGGAGATAAGTTTGAGCATTTAACCCTTTAACACATATGAAAAAAGCTCCTTCAACATAAAATACGGACAGCTGTTCTCATTAGCAGTTTTTGTATGCTGATATAAAGGGGGTTCATTTAGTTTAGCAATTTTAGTTTTTAATGAAAACAATGTACAGTGGGTGTTGAATAAGGGCCAGCTGAATAAGGTTCGCTGAATAAGATGATTAAAAAAAAAATCAGAATTTTACTTACTATCAGATACTAGTTAGCTGGCACTCATTATTTGANCATATACTCGTAATGTTTATATTTTGTTAGAATTTGGTGTAATGTCCACTTTATATTTTTCTAGGATTTTCGCTAATATACATGTAAACGATTATTTCCAAACCCTTTCAGAATAGCTGCTTTAAATTTTAATTTTCAAAACGTAATAATCGTTTCAAGATTATGGGGATAACGAAATACACAAGTCTGCGAGATGGTTCACACGGCATAACGATAAATTCAGAGGCAGTGTTGCGAAAATGCGAATTTTTTCAGAAATGATTTTTTGTTTCTTTGATAAAAATTACATTAAAAATGAGATTTACATGGAAAATAATTATGAAATTCGTATTTTGCGCGCATTTCCGCCCCAAAAAACCTCGAAAAAAGAAGTTTTTCGATAATTTTTGCTATTTTAGGGCTTTTTCAAAAAAAAAATTTTAATTTTTTTTCACTCGAATTAGTCGAAAATACTATTTTATCTAGAGTTAAATAATAAATTATTATTCTACGCCTCAAAAAATCTCTTAAAAAGACGTTTTTTGCTATTTTTGACCATTTTTAGCCAAATTTGGAAAAACCCGGTTTTTCCAAAATCCACCGGTAATTTTGAAAATCTGATTTCAGATTCCGATTCTACGCACAAAACTGCTTCGAAAACACTTTTCTGTTGTTCATTTACTACCACGTGATCACTTTAAGGTTCAAACCTATAAAAAACCTTCAAAACCCCATAAAATCCATATTTTTTCGAATTTTGCAAAAATTTGCGGACAGTTTTTGCGCTTATATGTGAGGAGTCGGTGTATGAATTTTCAGTTCCATAGCACCAACTTTGCGCAAACGGCATGCAAAACAAAGTCTCAAGGGGAGGTCACCGCGGTTGCAAGTTAGATAAATTAGAACATTAAAAAAAAAACGAATGCATTAAATGCTTTGAGGTGACAGATAATAATAAAAGAAACAAGCTTATAAGGTATAATTTATCGTTTATTTATTGATTTGTGGATGAGACGGTAGATAAAGTGTTATTTTCTTGAACAATAACCCTCATCCCACGTTTTAAATCTTTCTTGAATCCGGGTAAATATTAGTTTTAGACTTTGGGGATGTTTGGAATCCGCTAGAGTAAGGTTTTGGGAACCCGGGTATGATATGTAGGAAAGGGTAGGAAGAGAGGGAAAGGGAGAATCCGGCGGTTTTTGGGTTGGCGGAATTCTATTCGCAACGGTTCGCCCCACGTGACCCGCCTCGTGGACGTTTGTTGCCCCCATTCAAATGCGAAGCGAAACGAACAACCGACTCCCACTCCCTACCAAAACTGCAATCGGCGAACTGGTCATTCTCAAAAAAAAAATACCAAAATTTTTCATAATTTTTTTTATTTCAAAAAAATCTCGAGAAACGTTTACTCTGAACTTCTTATTTTTTTTATTATTCGTTTTTTACAATTATTGTTTTTTTATAGAGATTTATCGTCTGTCGTGTGAAAAAAACGTTTTTTTTTCTGTGTTTGTGAGAGTTCAATAGAAGAGGAAGAAAAATTATGAGTTCGGAAGATCAAAAGGCAGAATATGTCTCGCGGGCAAAGTTGTCGGAGCAGGCAGAGCGCTATGATGATATGGCCGAGTTCATGCGACTGGTCACCGAATCGGGCATTGGTGAGTTAATTTTATGCGTAAAATTTTTATGGGCCCGTAAAAGTTATGGGTTTTTTAATGATGAGAAATTTCTCCCATGTGTGTGTGAATAAAACGCGTTCTCATGGTACATACCGTATGTAACATACGGTATAATTTCCGTTTTTTTTGACAAATAAAAAGAAAGCAAATAATGTGTCTAGACGGTGGTTACTACTGGTTATTCGTGGTTCCGGTAGCAAAATTATATTACCAATTTTATAACAATTAATTGAAAATTAATTTACCGCCATTTTCTGGACGCACGGTTTTTTTTATTGGCAAAATTAGTTTCTGGACAATATTTTTTTTTTATAAAATTCGAGTTAAAAAAATTCCGACTTAACCCCGCACCGAATTAAATCCAAAACCGAAGAATACATGTATATTTTCCAAATTTTTATGTTGTCAAAATTAGAGAATGTCGCACATTTTTGGGGAAATAAGTTCGTTTATAGCATTTTTGACTTTTTTTTCCCAATAAACTGATATATTTTTAACAGAACAAAACGGGCCTTATGTGGCAAAGGAAGTTAGGTCTGAAAACTTCCCTCTTGGAGAATAACACTCGGACACGATGAAAGCGGGATAAAAAGGGATAATTTTACTTTCAGTTTTGTCGGAAATAAAGAGAACAACAATTTTCGAATTATTTTTTTCTTCGGAAAAATGCTCGAACAATCGCTCTGAATTATGTTTTTACTGATTTCTTGCCCCTGTGGCCAATCAGGAGAGCTGAGATTCGTATTGGGCCATCCGATCCATTTTTTTATCCCGCATTCATCGTGTCCGAGTGTTACAAAAAATTTCAAGGATAATTATTAATAATTTTATTTTTCAATTACTTTAATTTAAACACATTGTTCAGAGTTAGATCGAAACGAAAAATTTTCGACACCAACCTTTTACTAGGCACAATACCCGAATAACTACCGCTGCTACGGTATGCGCGTGATATTTATTTTTATTTTAGAGTGTTCATAAAATATATTATGTTTTGACAGTCGGACTACGTTTTCTAACGGCGCAGTATTTAATCAAATAAATTTGGACAAATACTGTCTAGACGACGGCGACACTTAATTAAAGGTCATAAATGCACAGAAACGAACTTTTTGAACACACAGTATCTTCATAAAATTACAAATATTCGATCCAGAATAAAGTTGACCAATTGACTGCGATTTAGACCTGGGTCCATATTCGTTAACGCTACAAATAGTTACGGATTATTTTTTTTTAAGAACAAAAATATATTATTAATTCAATATAATTGTTCTTTAAAAACAAAAATAATTCATNGATGCATTGTGATAATTGGCAAAATTTTTAACCAAATTATGTTCAACTAATTTTTGGAATACTGTAAATTACTATCATGTACAAATTAGAGATTTAAAAACATGTGAACTTTGAGTTTTTTTCAAAAATTGTATGACCATTTTTATTAATTTCAATTTTTGTCGTAATTTTGAAAGCTCGAAATTTCTAGAATTCAGTAGCCAAATGAACTTGGTCATGCTTTATAATATTAGCTAACATCTTGAACTGTAGTAAAAACATTAAATTTAGGACAGAAATACGCTTTACTGATTTTCTGGTTTAGTTTGTACACAACATGACGGACCCCTCCTTAACTTTCTTTCCATCGGCAACAAGACTTTCAATTTTTGTCGAAAATAAAGAACACAGCAATTTTTGAATTAATTCTTAATTTTTCTTCGGAACAATCCTCGAAGTTCGAGGCTAGAACAATCGCTCTGAAAGTAAGCAAATTGTTTTATTTAAATGAGGTTCGGTTCGCTTTGAACTCAAATGCACAGTATGTTTTGACTGATTTCTTGCCCCTTTGGCCAATCAAGAGAGCTGAGATTCGTATTGGGCCAATCAGCACGCGCACCATCCGATCCCTTTTTTATCCCGCGTTCATCGTGTCCGAGTGTTACAGAAAATTTCAAGGATAATTATTAATTATTTTATTCTTCAATAACCTTAATTTAAACACATTGTTCAGACGTAGATCGAAACGAAATCGTTTTGACACCAAACTTTTACTAGGCACAATACCCACACCACCCGAATAACTACCGCAGCTACGGTATGCGCGTGATATTTATTTTTTATTTTAGGGTGTTCATAAAATATATTATGTTTGACAGTCGGACTACGTTTTCTCACGGCGCAGTATTTAATCAAATAAATTTGGACAAATACTGTCTAGACGACGGCGACACTTAATTAAAGGTCATAAATGCACAGAAACGAACTTTTTGAACACACAGTATCTCCATAAAATTACAAATATTCGATCCAGAATAAAGTTGACCAATTGACTGCGATTTAAACCTGAGTCCATATTCGATAACGCTACAAATAGTTACGGATTATTTTTGTTTTTTAAAGAACAAAAATTTATAATTAATTCAATATAATTGTTCTTTAAAAACAAAAATAATTCATAAAAAATTAATTTACTTTATAATGTAAATTAATTTTTAACGAATTTAAGGCCAAATGAGTTTTTAGGCCATGACCTTATAACCATTTTTTTTACCAATTTCATATACATATGTGATAGTTACTGTCTAAAAAACATATTCTACAGACAGTCTCATATGAAAACCCGCCAATTAAAATTATCACAACATTAATCCACGTCTTTCTAGAATTGACAAACGAAGAGCGCAACCTCTTATCTGTTGCTTATAAGAACGTCGTTGGATCTCGACGATCATCCTGGCGGGTTATTTCTTCCATCGAGCAAAAATGCGAAGCGGGAGAGAAAAAATCCGTAAGTCATTTAAAAATTTTTTGTATTCATCTTTTCAAACGAAATACACCAGTTGTCCAGTTATCTATTTTTTGCAAATTAACACTCTTTAAAGTGGTTCATATTGAAAAATAATAACGTTACTTCCGCAAGATAACTGCGTAGGGGTAAAACCGACTAAATAAGTTCATTATTGCTTGTTGACATTTTTTGTCTAAATTTTATGTATCCAAAAAATAAGCCAAAGGTTCTTTGGGAAATACGGTGCATTCAAGCTAAAAACGGAGTGATTTTCATGTAGGTTAAAAAATCCTCAAAGACACATTATGTATCTTTTGAATATTAAGATAATCTTTCGAAAAATATTGTCTTTACGATATCATACAATCAATAGTTCAAGCTAATACTGTTTATTCAAGCTAAAAGCGGAGCGATTTTTACGTAGGTTAAAAATGACTCCGCTTTTAGCTTGAATAAACAGTATTAGCTTGAACTATTGATTGTATGATATCGTAAAGACAATATTTTTCGAAAACGATTAGTCCAAAAAATTCCAAGTTAAATGTTTGTTCCAAATTCTATTTCGATCTTATTGAATTTGAACTAGACGATTAACTTGGAAATTTGCGGATTAAAATGAAAAATATTTACTTTTAACATCGTAATGTCAATATTTTCCACATTTTTTTGTATAGGCCTCTTTTATGAATTAATATTGTTGTTGTTGAGCGAACAACGGGAGACAAGATTAGACAGACGGTTAGTCAAAAAAAAAATCATCTTGTTCTTTTTAGCAATAAATTTCCAATAGAAAAAAAAATGCACATTAATACATTCCCACATAAGTGCGCATGACTGCTTCTTTTTTTTTTGTTCGTAACTGGGTCATTTTCAAGTGGAACGAACCATATTTTTAATATGGTCCAATGAATAGCTCCTTTTCATGGCGTGATTGTTAACTGCCAGAGAAACGCGTGATCACGAATCATCAAACGGGGACTGATTCACGAAATTTTATATTTTAACCTTGACTCAAGGGATACTAAAAATTGATTGATTTATATCAAAACGCACAGTTTAGATAATAGTCAAGCAGTTATGCAATACAAAATAACAAATCATGATTGATATTTGTAAATTTTAATTGGTTCCGTAACCCCTAAACGCAAACTGTGGACAATTATCCACAATATCTTAAAAGACGTTTTTTAAAAATAGTTTTAATTTATTCTTCGACTTATAACAATTGAAATCAACATACAGTTTTCAATTATGAAATGAAATCAACATACAGTTTTCAATTATGAAATGAAAGCAAGAAAAACAGATAATTTTCATTTTATTAATCTCTTAAAATAAGACATTGACTGAAGTCCAGTCTAAAACACTTTTTAACTATCGTATCGTATTTATAATTGTCCTATAAAAAATCTGCCAAAATCTTTACCAATCTCCAGTTTATTTGAAATTTACAAATCTGACCAATGAAAACGGCGACTTAATTCAATTATTTCTAGGTATACGCCAAGGAGTATCGCGAAAAGGTCGAAAAAGAACTCCAAGAAATCTGTGAAATCGTTCTTGGTCTTCTTGACAAGCACTTAATTCCAAAGGTGAGTCATTTTTTTTTTCAATTTCCAGACCCTAAGTTTGTTTCAAATAGAGAGCTATTCAAGCTAAGCGTAACCACGCACGTAATGAAAATTAGCGTTTTGAAAATAAGCTCTAAAACCAGTCTCATTAGAGTAAATCTGACGTTTTACCTCTAGTTGGCGCAATGGCTGTTTTATTTACAAACTATGAAACTTTTAGGCACACCAACCGGTTAATTTTTTAGATATTCAACCAATAATAGTAGTAATTTAAACTTGTAAATTGCAAGTTGTAACACTTATGGGTTGAGTATCTGGGAAATTATACCGAGTGGTGCGCTTTAAACTTTCATACCTTGTGAAAAAATGGCCATTGCGCCGCTTAGGGGTTAAACGACAGATTTCCTCTAATGAGCGGATCAAATCATATCAGTGATATGATAACACAGGATTTTTTTCTTAATGAAACATTTCGGGAAACATTTTTTATCTGGCCCAGGAAACGCTGGTGGGTTAACTTCCTTTATTATGTTCCCGTACATTTTGAAAACTAGTTTTGAAAATAGCCCATGTCTCACTACAAGTGACATTGATTTTGAGTTTGACTTTTGGGCCAAAACCGTTTTGACCACAGTTAACCTTTGAATACGTAATTTCAATTTCTTTCTTTAGTCTACCTCGGGCGAGTCAAAAGTTTTCTACCTCAAGATGAAAGGTGATTATTACCGATATCTAGCTGAGGTGGCGGTTGGCGATCGACGAAAAGAAATTATGGACCAATCACAGGCCGCCTACAAAGGAGCCTTCGAGGTTGCACAAAAAGAAATGCCGGTAAGAACTACTAGTAGCCCCAAATATTTATACTAATTATTTAAGAAAAAAGTTAATTGACTTATATAGAGGCAGGTTTTTACCTTTATTTTTAGCCAACACATCCAATTCGCCTTGGTCTCGCCCTCAATTATTCAGTGTTTTATTACGAAATTCTAAACGATCCAAACGAAGCTTGCAGGTAATTTTTGGAACAAAATCTAATTTCAAATTTTATCAAAATTATGCTATTTTTAAGTACACCAGGCGCCGTTATCATTCATTTTGTTCCGGATATCTTTCACTTTTTTTTTGGGAAAATGCGCCTACACACTATGCTATTATCATTCAGTTTTGGAATCTAAAAAAATATATGTAACACGGAAAATATGTGAATTTGTCAAAAAAATTATAGAAAAAATTAGGAGCCGCAATAAATTTTTGGTGCTATTTCTATAGAAATAACATATGATGTGTTATTTTTATAGAAATAGCACCAAAAATTTATTGTTGCCCCTAATTTTTTCTATAACTTTTTTTGAAAAATTCACATATTTTCCGTTATCTGAAAAAGCCTACGATTTTTTTCAATTTAATTCCGAAAAATAACGATGTACCTGATGTATTTGAATAACCATTTTAGTTAAAAACGTTTCACATAAAGAGCTTAACCTTGAAAAAACCTGATAATCTATGAATATAACGTTTTATTTTAAAATTGTTAATTTAACAGTAAGGTTATATGCATAGATGATCGGTCATAGTGACCGGTCTGTTATCTGGTATTTTTCCGTGTGCCAAAATTGAGCTCATTTTTGTGTTAAATGTTTTAATATGGATTTCACGAAATTATCATCGGATAATCAATTTGGCGGGGTTTAATATAAAAATTGATATTAATATTTTTTTTCAGTTTGGCAAAATCCGCTTTCGATGACGCTATCGCCGAGTTAGATACGCTTTCCGAAGAGTGTTATAAAGACTCAACATTGATTATGCAGGTTCGTTTTAAAACTTATTTTTTTATTAACGGTGACAAAAAAGCCCCATAAAAGTTAATGACCTTCTACTTGACCCTTGTTTTAAATATCGAGGCATCCCTTATATCCAACATACTTAAAATTTAGTTTATTTTCACTCTTGATACTAATTGGAGTCCTGAGTACAAAAAGGGAACTTTAAATGAATATTACAAATTCAAAAGTCAAATTAAAAGAGCCCTTAATTAGTTCAGTTTCAATGGAAACTTTATATATAATGCAGACTGATATATTAACAGCATTTTATAATTTAAAATTCAAGGATTTAAATAGTTCATATCATCATCATCATGCTTTGTGTTTTTTTTAATCCCGATGATACACTAGGGTGATGTAAAAATCGCCATCTAAATAAATTACTTTAACAATATACAGTGGGTGGTTATAAGGCCTGGGATTTTTACGGCCTTATGAATACTTTTTAGTCGGCCATGGGCCATACTATAAAATTATTAAATTTAAAAGACGTCTTTTTTAAATCTTTTAGGTGAATTCCAATAAAAACCTTTTTTAGATGGTTATTATAACAACCCTATATAACATTCTCGCCATTTATATTCAAACAGCATTTTTAAGATAAAAATTGATGTAGTTGTTAATAGGCCAATAGGAAAGAATATTTTTCATTCTTATTTTTACTGAAAATGATAACACTTGGCGCTGGTTGGTTAAGTTTCAAGTGTTTGTACTACTACAGAAAAGCTGTTTGAATTCAAATCGCAAGAATGTTACTGAATCCAAGAAAAAGAGGTTTTATCTAACAATTAAATAATTCCTCAGATTATGGACTGTTTTTAAAAATTTTTGACCAGAAAAAGGCTTGATAAGTGATTTGAAATTAGTTATTTCCCTTGGGAAGAAGGTCTTTTAAAGCGGCCGGCACCCTCTACATATAATTTTATAGTTATTGATTTTCATTTCAGCTTCTGCGCGACAACCTAACCTTATGGACAACCGACAACCAAAAAGAGGAAGCGGAAGATGGCGGAGACGAATAAAATGTTTCTCATTTACCTATTACCGATTCATTTCACCCAGGTAATTTTTTTATTTGGGCAAAAAGTCGAGCTCTATTAACTCTCAGGGGGAAGGAGTTTTTGGGAACCCGTAGGGGAAAATGTTTGTATATATACACACTTGAAAAAATCACAATAATTCGCAATAATTAAAAAAAACTGGTAAAGCCAAGTTGTAGAGCTCGTCAAACTACGTCGATCTGACTATTCAGAAATTGATTTGGGCCACCAGGGCCCCCTAGAGAGCTGTTTGAAATCTTCAACCTACGCAAAAAATAACACCGACAATCGAATTTTCTCGAAAAGTTGAGGGGGGTCACCAATACCCGTTTTGCCCTACGGGGCCTCCATATGCCTTAAATCGACGAAAAAACAAGTTGTGTGTATATATACACACACTTCCCC
>SCLG01000406.1:30309-47911 GCA_004367875.1 Oikopleura albicans
AGTTTTTGGACTCTTTTTTGTTTATTTTTTGACTCTATAACCCTATAGGCTATAGCCCATGTGGGCTTTTCCACCGTTTTTGTACAACCATTTTGCTTAATTGATGGTTTATCCGGCCACTTTTTTGGCAAAAATTTTCGGTTTTATCCAGCCAATTGCTGGGTTATCTCATTTTGAAATATGGGTTGAACTTCTAATTCTTCTACAATCTAAGAATGACTCCAATAAATAGTGATCATTGGATAATGACAATTTGTTATTGCGCAATTCCCCGGTCGTGCTGTTATCGAGCGTGTTTTTTTGCATCTTTTCCCCTATTCCGCCTACGCCCTGTGCAGTTATCGGGCACCCTACGTAGTTTTTGTCATTTTTTATCGCGAAATTCGCCCGTTAACTGCGTACCCGGTGTACATTATGAATAATTAAATTGAATGGCAAATTATGGTCGGTTTACGTTTTGATGTATTTTTACACTTTTTACACCTGGGTATTTTTGTAAAATTAGTGACAACATAACAGCACAGTGGGTACATTTAAAATTTAATTATATTAGTCTCAAGCGGAAACGATCAAGAAGCAAGCTCGCCGAATTAATCAAATCGAACTAGGCTGAGTTCGAAATTAGACGCATAAAATAAACTTCTTTTTTAACGAAAAAACTGGAATATTTCCAACTCTCTAAAGCCGTTTTTCCCGGAATAGTCCCGGCCAACTGTGACGAGTTAGCCAGTCGAGGGACGCGGGAAAACGGAAGTTACATAATTCAACCATCTGTGGACGTAACACCATTCAACATAACTTGTCTTTTCACCGAAGGAACGCCGTTGTGACTCATTTTATAATATAACATCTCTAATCCCATTAATTTATGACTTTCAAGTCTCCGGTTGTTTTCCCGAGTGCAAGGGTAGTCCGCCGAAATTTTTCCTGCTTAGACTTCTTAGAAGGGGAAATATTTCGGCGGATTACCCTTCCCCTCAAAAAACAAGAAGACCAATTTAGACGGCGCCATTATAACAAATATTCCCATACCGTATGGCCTATGCCGTACTGCTCAGCCAGCTGTCGACCTGGGAAGGCCAGCTGGCTGTTGTCGAGCCCTGATTTATAACTCCCAAGCGGTACAGGGGATACTAACCCGTATGAGTCATACGGTATGACCTATTTCGACAGGCCAGCTCGACCAATTCGACAGGCCTGTTCATGTTTTTTAGCCTCGAGAGGCCAGCATAGGACAGCTCGTTTTTATTTTTGAGCTCGAGAGGACAATTCAGCACAGCACGTTTTTATTTTGAATTATGCCGAGCCCTGTTATAAATCATTACCGCCAAATAGATAAAAGTTTTTCCGTCATCGAACATGATCACGATTCGGTTTATTTCACGTCGGTGCCCGGTCAAACCGACGGCTGTTCCGATCCCGGTTGTTATTCCGACAAAATCAATTACGAAATCTCAGACGAGCAAATCACGGCACTAACAGAAAGTTCAGCGGATTGTACTCAAAGTCTGGGTTTGATTTTCGATGGCTGAGAGAAAATTTGACTTTACCTAGAGGTAATTCAGATGAGAAAAAAACTTTCTTGTTTCTTTTTTGTAGGAAAAAAATAGAATTTTATGAAACTTGAAAATATGATGTGGTTTAATTGTAAATGACAGTACTAGAAAGCGCGTTAGGGGACCGGAAAGCCTTTCAATGGACTTTCTCCCGTCACGTGACCTCATAGCCTATGACTCATAGGCCTTATCTGTTATTGAGATATTTGAGACTTTTCCGCGGAGTGAGAAAAATTTTTCCAAAAAAATTCTTCAAATTCTAGATTAATTGGCTCCATTGATATACTCCTTTTTGATATTTTTGCTCTGTAGCGCCTAAAGTAGCCTTTTTCAATTTTTTTGGTATGAGTGGATTCAGGATGAAAAACTACGTCGAATAGGATGGTTTCCAGAAAAAATTGCTCACCCGCGGAAAAGTCTCCTATTGCTCGCTAGCGCCAAAAATAAATATTTTTACACTTTCAAACCCTAATGCCAGCATAGTGAATAACTGTACCGGCAATCCGTTGACCGATTATAGTTGGTGGGTAGATCATCATGGTCACAAGAGGGAGTATTGGCATGGGAGCTTCGAGGATAACTCCAAACAAGGATGTTACTGCTCAATTGAAAATCAAGAATGCCAAAAAGACTTATATGGCGAAACCGTAAGAACCGTTTTGTTTAAAATTTATTTTTTTTTGCTTCGTTTATTTTAGTATAATTTCGTGAACGAGAAAGATTTTAATTAATAAATTAATTCTCTAATTGAGAAAAAACCTTCAGGAACACGTACACCACCTATCTAAATAAATTTACAAAATTAAAGATTTTTAAATATGTAAAGATTTTAATTAAAAAGCTTTTCGCAATTGATATTATTTTCAGCATCCATGCAATTGCGATAGTTTGCAAGAATTTGTTGAAGATTCTGGCCTTTTGTCGAACAAAGCACAATTACCAATTAAGGAACTACATTATGGAGGCGGAGTTCTAAAAAAAGTTATTTAAGGACGGGTCTATAGAGTTGTTTACAAAAATTACTTCACGGGAAAACGCTATAAAAGTTATATCACGCCATTAAATTCATTAATTTGTGTTACGAGTTTATGTAGAAATGTTGAAAGTATTGCATGAGAAAATGTTCGACACAATAACTACCCACGTAGAGCCACCAGGTGGGCGTGAAGTTGAAGAAAAATCATATTTCAGACTTTATCTCCTCTCACAGTTTTCACGCGATCGATTTCGTTTTTTGGTAAAATGCTTTGATAATGAATACCAAAAACAATATAGAAAGTTCTTGTTTAACAATTAATTAACATTAATAATAATACAAAAATTATTGCAAATTTTATTTGTAAACAGCTTTATACATAGGGTTTTACATGTATGTAGACCCGTCCTTAATGATAATACGTCACAAGTTTTTTCTGTTATTTCGTATGTTTACCGTAGCTTTAAGAAGGTATGGGACGTCTTGAAAAATAAAAATTTAAACGAGAGACTTTCATCAAAATTGTATTAACCAATTTGTTCAAGTTTGCCTATTGTTATGAAGTCAATACATAATGTATAAAAGTATTTTGTTTTTACTATTTTATATTCGTTGTATTTTTACTTCCAAAGGAAAACAAAACCTGATTCAAAATATAATTTTTGTAACTCTCTACAGCAAGCAATGCGCGTTTCAGTTGGATAATGTACCAAGTTGGGCCTCTGCAATGTACTGGTAAAAGTTCAAGTGCTCTTTACCCTTCAGACCAGATGGATATATTTCAACTTCAAGCTGAGGTCGAAAACCAGGGATCAATTATTGGGCAATTGGAAGAGGAACAAAAAACTACGAACAATAATATTAACTCCCAGGGATCACGTATTACGCAATTGGAAAACGGCCAGAAAACGACCAACAATAACGTCAGTTCCAATAAAAACCAAATTTCTGATCTGAGTGAGACGCAACAACAATTTGGAAAATACCGATATAAATATAAAACGCATCTCGCTGGGTAAGATATATTGTCATCAATTCCGGTTTCGTACGCGTAGGTGTCTAACTTACTTGAATATGAAACATTTGAAGCTGAAGTTTCCACGCACTTTTCGTCAATTTGCCGCTGTTTTAAACTGTACAAATCGTTAAGATTTCTTGTTAATTACATTCAGTTAATGCGCCACACACTTTTCGATGTTAACATACATAAGGGTCGCTAAGTAAGGGACGAATTGTCAAAACATGAAACTATAATAGATTATCTTATACAGAATGGTCGCTAAGCAAGAGACGGTTTCCTATTTTGAAAATCCGTCCCTTACTTTGTAACCCCTATGTATGTTAAACTCGAAAAGTGTGCGGCGCATTAACTGAATGTAATTTTAGAATTAAAATAAATATTTTAGCAAAGATTTAACAACGGGTACTATTACAATGAAGACTCGGGTTTATGACGAATCAAATGGTTATTTCAATCCGAACTCTGGAAAATTTACGGCTCCGATCGACGGAATTTACTCTTTTCAATTATCGATCACAACAAGGGATGACAGCAAGCAGTATCACCGCTATTGGATAGATGTTAAAGTTGGAAGCACAATCGTGCATCATATATATAGTGACGCAGACACTGGACGTAATGACGTCGACACTAGATTTTGGTCAAGCGACTTAGATCTAGCTCGAGGAGATGTTCTCTCGTTTTATATTGACTATGCACCAGGGAGTCAAAAATACAGGTGGGTTTTGTTTAAGCTTGCACCGATTTCCCTTTTAATTTTTTCAACGTTAAACACTGACTATTTTAACCCAAAAGTTACATTAAAATGTCTTGGACTTCAGTACGTGGAGATATTTTCAATTTTTAACTCCTAGGGGCACGCGATTTTTTTTGCCGCAAACGTTTTTCTAGGTGTTTGTCAGTTTCACGCGTTTTGTGAAAATACAGTACGAAGATTCAAAATGGTGCAACTTTAAACAAAAACCAACATAGCTCTTATTTCGAAAGTACCTGGATGTCAGGAAAACTTCTCCGAGGAAAGTAACAATCACCTGACGAGTAAAAAGACCAAACGCATTTTTATTATATATTATGTGCAAAAAACTTTTCTAGAAATACGGTTGACCTACCACCGAACGGTATAGAGTTAGCAAACTGAAAATTAATAATGGTATCAGACTTCTTAAATTTGGCATGTGTAGGTTAACTTGTGAAGTTGTAATAAAATCGAATAAAAACGATGTGTAACGATGGAAATACACATTTAGTACATAAATTATGGAATTTATGGTTGATATTATCTAAACAAGCTAAATTTAACAAAAGTATTCAGAACTAAATTTCAGTTTGCTCACTCTAAGTTAAACCTAACCGCGTAAAAAATTAATTTTTTAGTTCTGTGATATCAAACAATAAATCTAAAATATTTGTAATCTTAATTTTCCAGATATTTTTTGTCAAATTCTGACATTTTCAATCATTATGCTCAGTCGTAAAAAAACACCAACTTAAAATGTCAGAATTTACGAAATATCTGGAAAATAAAGAATACAAATATCTTCGATTTTTATTTGAAAATATAAATTATGTTTAAAGTAAAATTATTTAAGTAAATTGAACGTTTTATAACTAGGTTTTATTAAAATCTATCATATTTTATTCGACGTTGAGTAAAAGTAGCTGAAGTTTTAGCAGATTTGAATACTGGAAAAAGGTCACACGGTAATTCGTTACATTTTTTTATAATCTAGATCAAGTACCGATTGAGTTTCATGAAAATCGGCCGAGTGTTTCTAGTATCATCTTAAAATATGCCCACACGGTATACTAGAAACGCTCGGCCGATTTTCAGGAAGCTCAACCGGTAGTTCCAGATTAAATGGTTTGGATAGAGTAAGATCTGCTGAGTTATTTAAATCAAGTAAATCACAAATTGCAACGGAACATTATCTTGAAAAGTATTGAATTACTGTAGACACTTCTGAAAAATTAAAGTGCGAAATAAAAATGAAAACCCTTGTTGTTTGTTACATGTTGTATTAAAAGTAGTCCCCATTTACAGAATTTTTTCCGCAAAAATGCGGCATTTATAAAGAGTGGAGAAAGGAGGGGCACCCCACTTCCAAATAAAGAGGGGAAAATTGGTCTTTATATCATCTTAAATTATGAGGACACGGTATACTAAAAACGCTCGGCCGATTTTCATGTAACGCAACCGTTACCGTAATTCAAAAAACTGAGAGATATATTGACAACAGCCCGTTGGCCCAAGCAACAAAACTCTTCTGTTGTTAACGGAATCCTACTTTCAACACGGTTTAATTAAATTTGTATGCGAAGTTTCTATGAAGAAAGGGCATTGCTCCAAGTGCTTCATCAACGGAAACTATAAGCCAAACTTGGGCACAATTTCCGAATGGAAGAATACGTTGAAAAATGGACGTCTGTTCAAAATAATAATTCTTCGAGACTTGTCTCCTAAATTGTTAAGGAGATACAGAAAAGGTCGAAACCCGAAAAGGGAAAAAACCTGAAAATGCCGAAGCCTGAAAATGGTGGAAAAAGGCCAAAATTGAAAAGGGCCCTTTTCATACTTTCGCCCTTTTCAGGTTTCGCCGTTTTCGACCATTTTAACTTATTTTTAAGGCTTCGGCATTTTCAGGTATTCGATGAAATCAGTCCGTGTCGTCACCTACTGTTTAAACACAGCTGCTTTTGTTTGTATCGGGTTTATAGGACTGATTAATTAGAATAATTTAATGAGCAAATGGTTATTAGCGTGTGTTGTACGCAAAATAATTAGGACGGTACACGGTAACTGATTAAACCTCCAATGAGTCATATTCGCAGTGAGCGTCATTAATGTTTTGCCTCAGGGGCGTTCTCATGCCGATTTGAGTAAAATAAAAAAATNCTCTACAGCAAGCAATGCGCGGTTCAGTTGGATAATGTACCAAGTTGGGCCTCTGCAGTGTACTGGTAAAAGTTCAAGTGCTGTTTACCCTTCAGACCAGATGGATATTTTTGAACTTCAAGAAGAAGTCGAAAAACAGGGGTCAAATATTGCGCAATTGGAAGAGGACCAAAAAACTACCAACAATAATGTTAACTCCCAGGGATCACGTATTACGCAATTGGAAAACGGTCAGAAAACGACCAACAATAACGTCAGTTCCAATCAAAGGCAAATTTCTGATCTGAGTGAGACGCAACAAGAATTTGGAAAATACCGATATAAATATAAAACTCATCTCAATTAGTAAGATATACTGTGGTAAATTCGGGTTTCGTACGCGTGGGTGTTAGTCTAAGTCATTTGAATATGAAATATTTGTAGCTGAAGTTTCCACGCACTTTTCGTGATTTAAAATTCGCCGCTGTTTTAAACTATTCAAATCGTTACGATCTCTTGTAATAGATTATCTTATGCAGAATGGTCGCTAAGCAAGAGACGGTTTTCTGTTTTGACAATCCGTCCCTTACTTGGTAACCCTCATGTACGTTAAACTCGAAAAGTGTGTGGCGCATTAACTGAATGTAATTTTAGAATTAAAATAAATATTTTAGCGGAGATTCATTAACAACGGGTACTATTACAATGAAGACTCGGATTTATGACGAATCAAATGGTTATTTCAATCCGAACTCTGGAAAATTTACGGCTCCGATCGACGGAATTTACTCCTTCCGATTATCGATGACAACATGGGATGGAAGCACGCAGTATCACAGCTATCGGATATATGTTAAAGTTGGAAGCACAACCGTGCATACGATATATATTGACGCAGACACTAGAGATACTTCCCCCGACACTCGATTTTGGTCAAGCGACTTAGATCTAGCTCGAGGAGATGTTCTCTCGTTTTACGTTGCCTGGACAGAAGGGAGTCAAAAATACAGGTGGGTTTTGTTTAAGCTTGCACCGATTTCACTTTTAATGTTTTGAACGTAAACATTGACTATTTGTAACCCAAAAGTTATATTACCATGTATTTTACTTCAAAACATGGAGATATATTTAACTCCTGGAGCGCATGCGATTTTTTTTTCCGCGATCCTCGATTTTCTTTGTGTTTTGTAGTTTCACGCATTTTGTGAAAATACAGTACGAAGATGCAAAATGGTGCAACCTTTAAACAAAAACCAACATAGCGGTCCCGACGCTACCTGGATGTCAGGAAAACTACTCCGAGGAAAATAACAATCCCGTGACTAGTTAAAATATTTATTTCTTTTTTTCAGTTTGTGCAAAGTTTGCTTTGAAAACTTCATTTCTCCAAAATCGGCAGTTACAGAGTCAGCAAAATGAAAATCAATTATTGTCGAAAGACTCTGAAATATCTCGTAACGATATCGTATGAATTTCGAAAAGCGGTACTAAAATTATGAAGGGTACTTTGGGACACCGCGTGGATTTCGGTACAAGATATACTAAAATAATTTTGTATGTTTAATGAAGCAGCATTATTTAAGCTTATCAGATTTTACACCGATTTTACGCTCAGATGACGTCATTATCTGTTAAAAACAATAATTTTATTTTTATCGGAATTTCTGTTAAAAATTACATATAGTCTACAAATTTCAGGACAATTTTGTGGTTTGAATACACCACTTGCCTTAGTAAGTTAACACTAAGTAAGTTAACAATCTTCAAGTAAGTTAACAATCTTCAAGTAAGTTAACACAGTTTTCTGTCAATTTTGAAAAAACCGTCTAAATACATGTAAGTTAACAGTTTTGTATGTTTTCCAGCAATTCTGCCTACGCACTACTCGACTCAGTTAACAATCTGCAAGTAAGTTAACACCTTTTTTCTTCTTAATTTTGTTAACTTACTTAGATAGGTGGTGTACTAAATTTATGTTCAATTTTGAATTTCTGTTTGCTGACTCGAGAAAAACCTTTTTTGAAAAATTATTTTTTTTTCATTCGTGGGCACCCTCGGAATCGGTCTCTTTTATTTTTCGGCGAAAAGGTAATCCGCCGAAGTTTCTTAAACTCTGGCCAATGAGAATGCTCAAAAATGGATAATTTCGGCGGATAATTTCGCCAGAAAAGAAAAGAGCCCGATTCAGACGGTGCCAAATTAAGATTACAAATACAGTCCTATCGCCTTTTTCTTGACAAAAACCTCGTTTCTTGACAGATTTTGGCCCGATGAGTCATGATGACGCGTGCAAGTGGGCTATTTTTGCCCTTAATTGCGAAAATGTTCTCATATCGTGACAGATTTTAGGCCCTATGAGTCATGCGAAAGTGTCAATAAAAAGGCGACAGGACTGTATCTTTGATTTTAATTAAAACTCTGCAAATGTAAATTATGTTTCAATTGAAACAATTACCATAAATGTTTACTGAAAAACTTTGATGGAGTAAAGAAATAAAATCATTGTTGTTCATTATAAAAGTTGTATTATCTTATTTGTTGTCATAAAGCAGAACAATTAGTTTGTTTTCTTCAAGCCGACTAAGGACAGTTTATTTTAATTTTTGGGCCCGACAGGCCAACTNTTTTCGAAAAATTATTTTTTTCATTCTGTGGGCACCCTCTGAATCGGTCTCCTTACTTTTGCGGCGAAAAAGTAATCTGCCGAAGTTTCTTAATTTCTGGCCAATGAGAATGCTCAAAAGTGGAAAATTTCGGCGGATTAACCTTTCGCCACAAAAGAAAAGAGACCGATTCAGTCGGTGCCAAATTAAGATTACAAATATCTTTGATTTTTATTAAAAACTCTGCAAATATAAATTATGATCCAATTGAAACTATAAATGTTTACTGAAAAACTTTAATGGAGTAAAGAAATAAAATCCTTGTTGTTCATTATAAAAGTTGTATTATGTTGTTTGTTGTCATAAAGCAGAACAATTAATTTGTTTTCTTCAAGCCGACTAAGGACAGTTTATTTTAACTTTTGGGCCCGACAGGCCAGCTCCGGACAGCTCATTTTCATTTTTGAGCCTGACAGCCCAGCTCCGGACAGCTAATTTTTATTGTTGGGGCCAGTTTCAGACAGCTCAATTTAATTTTTGAGCCCGACCGCCCAGCTCCAGACAGCTCATTTTTCTAGTTGAGGTCAGTTTCGGACAGCTCAATTTAATTTTTGAGCGTAACAGGTCAAAATTACAGAAATCACAAAATCACAAACGTTTCAATCAAAAGACTCGAAAATCACGATGTGATTAGCAAAACCCGGCTAAAATCACAAAAAACCCTGGTTGGACTTAACTTATAAAATTGGATACAAAAATTAATATTTTTACGATTTCAAACCCTAATGCTAGCGTAGTTAATAACTGTACCAATAATCCGTTGACCGATTATGGTTGGTGGGTAGATCATCATGGCCACAAGAGGGAGTACTGGCATGGAAATTTTAATGATGCCACGAAACAAGGATGTTACTGTTCGATTGAAGACGAAGAATGCCAAAAAGACGCGTATGGAGAAACCGTAAGAACCGTTTTGTTTAAATTCAGAGATTTTTTTTGCTTCCTTTATTTCAGTATAATTTCGTGAACGAGGAAGATTTTAATTACAGTCCCCACCCCAAGTAGGTAAGACCCAAATAGGTAACAAATGACGTAATTACCCAAATAGGTAACAGCTTTTTTTTCAAATTTCAATTACCCAAATAGGTAACAATTTTAATCACAATTCTACAGAGGGGGTTGGTTATATGGTCACCCATTTATGCCGATATAAGGTCAAGTCATTTTTTTAGATTTTGATCTTATAACCAACCCCCTCTGTATTTATACGTTATCGAAGATGAATTAATTGCAATTTTGATAAAAATTTTCATGTCAAAAAAAAAAAATGAAAAAAAAAACAGTCAGATACACAGTAGAACAAGATTCTGTTATGAGAAACAATAATTATTTTTTTTATTCAAGACCCAAACTAAAATGGGTTTTCCTTTCTCGATAGATAATAACTACTACTACGTATATAAAACATCAAAAAGGCCATTTTTTGGCTTAGAAAACCCAATTACCCAAATAGGTAACAATAACCCAAATAGGTAACAAAAATTTCAGAACGATGTTGTTACCTATTTGGGGTGGGGACTGTAATAATTTAATTTTCTAATTAGCGAAAAAAGAACCTTCCGGAACACGTACATCACCTATCTAAATATTATTTTAAAGTTAACAAAATTAAAGATAAAAAAGTTAATTGAGTATAAACTATACAGTATAATTAACTATAATTAACTATACAGTATCAATTAAGTTAACAATCTTCAAGTTAGTTTACACTTTTTTTTATATTTAACTTTGTTAACTTATTCACACTTACCTAAGTAAGTTGACACTGAGTAAGTCAACTCTCTCCAAGTAACTTAACAAATTTTTTTGTCGATTTTGGAAAAACCCCTTTAAATTCAAGTAACTTATTAATTGTATACGTTTTCCAGCACATTCGCTTACGCAAATTGTAAGTATTATACGGATTAATTTAAAAGGGCTTTTTCCAAAATCGACAAAAAAATTTGTTAAGTTATTTGGAGAGAGTTAACTTACTCAGTGTCAACTTACTTAGGTAGGTGTGTATACAATATAAAAACACTATTTATTTGTTCTTCGGCCCCGAATTGGCTTTTATCCAATTGTCTTTTCATCAAATTTCGGGAGAAACTTTTATGCACCTAAAATTGACCCTTGACCTTACAACCTTTTGTAAAGCTGACAATGAGCAACAAGTCGCGCACAATTAAGAGACGTTTATATGGTACCAAACTACCAGTACTGTTTAAAAATCCAGTTGTCAATGTTTTTCACAATTGATATTATTTTCAGTATCCTTGCAATTGCGATAGTTCGCACGAATTTGTTGAAGATTCTGGCCTTTTGTCGAACAAAGAACAATTGCCAATTAAGGAACTACATTATGGAGGCTGAGTTCAATAAAAAAATGGTATTTAATAATAATTGGGCACAAGTGTTATTTCGTATGTTTACAATATATATATATTTTGTAACTCTCTACAGCAAGCAACGAGCGTTTCAGTTGGATAATGTACCAAGTTGGGCCTCTGCAGTGTACTGGTAAAAGTTCAAGTGCTGTTTACCCTTCAGACCAGATGGATATTTTTGAACTTCAAGAAGAAGTCGAAAAACAAGGATCAAGTATTGCGCAATTGGAAGATGACCAAAAAACTACCAACAATAATGTTTACTCCCAGGGCTCACGTATTACGCAATTAGAAAACGGCCAAAAAACCACCAACAATAACGTCAGTTCCAATAAAAACCAAATCTCTGAATTGAGTACGACTCAACAACAATTTGGAAAATACCGTTATAAATATCAAAGGGGCTCCAGGTAAGATTTAATATGGTAAATTCCGATTTCGTACGCGTAGGTGTTAGTCCAACTCATTTGAATATAAAACATTTGTAGCTGAAGTTTCCACGCACTTTTCGTAATTTACAATTTGCCGCTGTTTTAAACTATACAAATCGTTAAGATCTCTTGTAATAGATTATCTTATACAGAATGGTCGCTAAGCAAGAGACGGTTTCTTGTTTTGACAATTCGTCCCTTACTTAGCGACCGTTATGTATGTTAACATCGAAAAGTGTGTGGCGCATTAACTGAATGTAATTTTAGAATTAAAATAAATATTTTAGCGGATCTTTAACAGCGGGGGATACTATTACAATGAAGAGTCGGATTTATGACGAATCAAATGGTTATTTCAATCCGAACTCTGGAACTTTTACTGCTCCGATCGATGGAATTTACTCTTTCCGATTATCGATGACAACATACGATCCAAGCACGCAGTATCACCGCTATGGGATATATGTTAAAGTTGGAAGTACAAGGGTGCATACGATATATAGTGACGCAGACACTGGAGATTATTACGACGACACTAGATTTTGGTCAAGCGACTTAGATCTAGCTCGAGGAGATGTTCTTTCGTTTTATATTTACAGAACATATGGAAGTCAAAGATACAGGTGGGTTTTGTTTAAGCTTGCACCGATTTCCCTTTTAATTTTTTGAACGTTAAACATTGACTATTTTTAACCCAAAAGTTAGATTAACATGAATTCTACTTCAAAACATGGAGATATGTTTAACTCTTGGAGCGCATGCGATTTTTTTTCCGCGATCCTCGATTTTCTTTGTGTTTTGTAGTTTCACGCGTTTTGTGAAAATACAGTACGAAGATGCAAAATGGTGCAACTTTTAACAAAAACCAACATAGCTTCCCTTCCGACGGTACCTGGATGTCAGGAAAACTTCTCCGAGGAAAATAACAATCACGTGACGAGTTAAAATATTTATTTCTTTATTCAGTTTGTGCAAAGTTTGCTTTGAAAACTTCATTTCTCCAAAATCGGCAGTTACAGAGTCAGCAAACTGAAAATCAATTATTGTCGGAACACTCTGAAATATCTCGTAACGATACCGTATGAATTTCGAAAAGCGGGAATACAAATTATGAAGGTTACTTTGGGACACCGCGCGGATTNTTTTAAATTTTATAATTCTGTTCGTCAAATTTTTGACTAAGATTTTTGACGAAAAAATTATTGAAAATTTTATAAGTATGATCGTCAAAATTTTGACGAAATATTCCTTTGACGAAGTTCTTTGACGACTCGTTTTTGACGAACTTATTTATTGACGACTTTTTTTTTTGACGAAAACACCATAGGCCGATTTTAGGCCCTATGAGTCATGCGAAAGTGTCAATAAAAAGGCGACACGACTGTATCTTTCATTTTAATTAAAACTCTGCAAATATAAATTATGTTTCAATTGAAACAATTACCATAAATTTTTACTGAAAAACTCTAATGGAAAGTAAAGAAATAAAATCCTTGTTGTTCATTATAAAAGTTGTATTATCTTATTTGTTGTCATAAAGCAGAACAATTAGTTTGTTTTCTTCAAGCCGACTAAGGACAGTTTATTTTAATTTTTGGGCCCGACAGGCCAACTCCGGACAGCTCATTTTAATTTTTGTGCCTGACAGCCCAGCTCCGAACAGCTAATTTTTATTGTTGGGGTCAGTTTCGGACAGCTCAATTTAATTGTTGAGCCCGACAGCCCAGCTCCGGACAGCTCATGTTTATTGTTGGGGTCAGTTTCGGACAGCTCAATTATTTTTTGAGCCCGACAGGCTAGCTCCGGACAGCTCATTTTTATTTCTTGGGCCAGCTCAGGACAGCTTGCTTAGTTTTTATTTTTTGAGCTCGACAGGGCAGTCCAGTCCAGCTCATTTTTTTTCATGAATTTGAAGAGCATATGTTTTATTAAATGGAAGATGATGGTGCCATTGTGCCAGACTTTAGAGATGAATTTTGCGTAAGATGAAAAATATATTTTCTTTTGTGACGATGTTTGTGCTGACGATTAGATCTACTCAAGAATCGCGTGAGCAGATAAGTCTACCTAAATTGTAACGTTGAAATGTTAGACAACCTTTAATAACATACGACTTGTCATAACAGCCGAGAACCATACATTAAATTACGTTCTCAGAAAATATGAAAAATGATGTGCAGTGCTGCCATTGTTCAGGGCAAGTTCAAATTGAGCATTGTTTTTTGAGAATTTTTTTGAGAATTTTTTTTTGGGAATTTTTTTGAGAATTTTTTTTGGGAATTTTTTTGAGAATTTTTTTGAAAATTATTTTGAGAATTATTTTGATAATTATTTTGAGAATTATTTTGAGAATTATTTTGAGAATTATTTTGAGAATTATTTTGAGAATTATTTTGAGAATTATTTTCAGAATTTTTTTGAGAATTATTTTGAGAATTTTTTTGAGAATTTTTTTGAACATTTTTTTTGTGATTCTCGAAAATAGCGGCCTTTTGGGTTGAATTATCATAAAGTGTCCATTTGTCAACTGTTTTGCGACATTTTTTTTCACAAAAAGCGTCCGTATTGGAAGAAAGCGTCCGTATTGAGAGTAAGGACTGTAATTACAATTACATTTCATGGTATTTCAGTATTGCATAATCGTGACGGAAATCAAAATTAAGAATTACAGCAGCGATTTTCATTAGAGACTAAAAGGTGACATACCGTATCGCCTCAGCGGCCTAAAATCGAAAACGGAAATTTTTCAGCATTTTTACATTCCACACATTTCGGCTGGAGAAAATGTAGCTTTTTAACCTTTTCCACCACGCCGAACATTGTTTCGTTCTTTTTTTCTTGATTTTAGAAAAGATACATGACTCGTTTGCATATTTCGGAAATGTTTTTTTGTAATATTTACGTTTACGGTTTTCGGCGGATCAAAATAAATTCATAAATTGAATAGAACATTCTCGCAATATATTTTTTGGAAACTTAGATGTAAGATAACAGCGCAGGTGACCTATTTTACCCGAATCAAAAAATTATGTAAACAGGTGACATCTTGAAATCGAGGGGGAAATTTAGGCATTTTTGGGACACATCTGGAAATATTGACCGCTTGAAATTATTCAAACTACCGTGTGTAACACCTGTGATTGTCGCGCCGCCTTTAAAAAAGATGCGAAAATTGCTTAAAGCGCGACAATCCCAGCTGTTCCACACGGTATATCAACACCATGCAACTGAATATAAGGCCATNTATTTTTTATAATATATTCCAAGATTAAATCCGGTTTTTAATGATGTTTATTGTGAGAAAGAGGAACAATTTACAGTTTACTTTGTGTTAAGATAACAGCGCAGCGGTTAAAGTTGAGCTGCCATTATGTTCACACAAAACAAAATTGAAAATAATTTTGTTAATTTGTACTACAGAACGATTTGTTATCATCATAAAAAGACCAATAAGTAATTTACCAATTATTGTGGCCTGTTTGGGTACTTTTGGTCCAATTTGAGGCTAAGGGGTTAATCAAAAAAAATAATGTTTGATATGGAAAAAACGCCCATTTGGTAGCTTACTATCATTCCTATTTCCGTTTGGTTGTAACGTTAGCGGTTAAGAAATGAATAGTGATAAACCATTCTCGTACCCACATGTGGGTACGGTGGCGCGGGACAGTTAAGGTCACGAAGTTTTGTCTTCTTTGGCCTCAACCACTTCGACATATGGACCGGCCATAGTTGTTTACAAAAATACTAAATTATTCAATTTAAATAAATTGTATGAATAAAATAATTATGTTATTCTTATTAAACAATTATTGTTAATTATAAGTAATTGCGCGTATTAATTTAACCGATTTCCCAAAAATGCGACATCCGCTACCGACGAATGTCGACGTCCGACGGTCGTCGATTCCGAAATTTTGGGACTCATCGACGGCCGTCGCTCTGAAGGCATCGACGTCCGCTACCGCCAAATTGTGGGATTTTCGGAACATTGGACGCCAGCGCCGTAGGCGCGGAGCGTCTGTAACTGAATTATAAGCGCGCCTATTGGCTCATGTTTTTTATAGGCGTCTCCTATTGCCTAGCGTCCTTTAACCACGCAAACAACTAACCACGCTGCTTGTAATTACAATTACATTTCATTTTTTCATTTTTACATTCCACACATTTCGGCTGGCGAAAATGTAGCTTTTTAACCTTTTCCACCACGCCGAACATTGTTTCGTTCTTTTTTTTTTATTTTGGAAAATATACATGACTCGTTTGCATATTTCGGAAATGCTTTTTGCAATATTTACGTTTACGGTTTTCGGCGGATCAAAAGAAGTTCATAAATTGAATAGAACATTCTCGTAATATATTTTTTTTAACTCAGATGTAAGATAACAGCGCAGGTGACCTATTTTACCGTATTTTGAATCAAAAAATTATGTGAACAGGTGACATCTTGAAATCGAGGGGAAACTTAAGGCCTTTTTGGCACACATCTGGAAATATTGACCGCTTGAAATTATTCAAACTACCGTGTGTAACACCTGTGATTGTCGCGCCGCTTTTAAAAAAGATGCGAAAATTGCTTAAAGCGCGACAATCACAGCTGTTCCACACGGTATATCAACACCATGCAACTGAATATAAGGCCATTTAAAAATTGAATATTATAGTTTTAGTTGTTCATTTTTTTATTTCAAATATCATAAATGTGTTGCTGGTTTCCCCGTCATACCTCTGATCTTGTTTTCCGCCGTTTAAACATTGTGATTTGGATTTTGTCCGGATTATGTGGTTTCGTTGACATGCTCTTTCTGAAGGAACTGGCGATGATACCTATGATGGGGCCGGGTCTAGTGGTTATGACTTTTGGATTCATTTCTGCCGGATTTGGACATACAATCATGAAAACGCCAAATAAAATCGCACAGAATAGAATTATCAAGGAGGCAGTATTTGTTGTTACGGTAAGTTGATAATGGTAAGGGCACAGGGCTTACGTAAATAAGGGCTACAAGACGGCCAGTAAAAATATTAAATTGCCCAAAAAACGTAAGAACGTGGCATTTTAAGTGATAACGGTTGTCGCTTGTGAGAACTTGACACTTTTTGATAAAAAACGGGTGTCGTTTGTGAGAACTTGACACTTTTTGATAAACCGGGTGTCGTTTGTTAGAACTTGACACTTTTTGGTAAAACGATCGTCATTTGGGAAAACGTGACACTTTTTGGGTAAGAGGCCAATACTTGCGAGAACTTGGCACTTTTTTTATGAAACGGTCGGCATTTGCGACAACGTGACACTTTGGAAATTTTAAGACATTAAAAACACAATTCAGAGCTTGGTGTTGGTACTGGTGTCTTTGGCTTCTCTTGGTGTTTGTTTATTCTGGCTTGTCGCCCATAACTTTGTCGATTCAACTTATAGTTTGGCACTGGTCTGGATCCGAACTATTTTCATATCATGTAAGTTAATTTAAAAATAAAAAAAATCTGACTTGATAATTTTTTAATCGCATGCCAAGAATGAAGATTAAACAAAACTTATTTCAGTAAACTTTGTCGTTGGATTCGTGATGCTTCAAATGATGAGCTGCTGGAAATGGAATGCCGACCAGGGTGGAAAATATTCTGGACAATGCTTGGAAATGGAAAATCATCACTTTTAACGGGCCTTTAAAGTGGGCGAACACAATTGGTAGACCCATTTGCTAGACGGCCTAAGTCAA
>SCLG01000406.1:51134-86991 GCA_004367875.1 Oikopleura albicans
ACTGTCTATTTTCCAGGCCACCGCGTTATTAGTTTTCTATGTCTTCAATCTCATGAAATTGCTTAAGATTTCCAGAAATTTCATAATGTACACATAGTGCAACAGGTAGTTTTACTGAAAAAGTCTTAAAATAATTTTGTTAAGATAATTGAGTAGGGCATTTAGTGAGATAATTGGAAATCGCAAAACATTTTGGCCCAAAAAGTGTTAACATAACCCAATTTTGTTAAGATAACTGGTTGGGGGTCTATACTATAAGACAGCAGCATTTTTCAAACCAATGACTTTAAAACTTGAATCACTTGGTGTAGAGATTTTTTACTACCTAACTAGTTATGTTAACACCATTTAAATTCCTTTATGTAAATACTTTCGGGTTTCAATGAATTTAGATTTATGGCTAGGCTCTACCCAGTTAAACTCTTCAAAAAATAGAGAACTTGTATCATCATGAGCAGTGTTGCGAAAGTTGGCGAACGGTCGATTTTTTCCCAACGCCCAACGCGGGAGAAAAATTGCCCCAAAATTGGGAGAAAAATTGCCCCAACGCTCTCAACGCGTTGGGAGAAAATTTGTCTTAACGGCCAACGCTCCCAACGCGTTGGGAGAAAAATTGCCCCAACGCCCAACGCTCCCAACGCGTTGGTTGGGCGTTGGACGTTGGCCAAAGCATCCCAACGCCCAACGTTTCCAACACTGATCATGAGCGACTGCTTAGTTGTGCACATTTATCGTAAACGCAAATTGCACAACTGGAAGGCCAGGAGTGCCGACCCGGGACTGTATTTCATTTTTTAGATCCTTACCTATATAATTTTGAAAACTTTGGGTAAAAACTGCTCCGTAGGTAAGTCAGCATGTTAAAAAAAATCCAAGAAAACGTCAAAAGAGTTTCCCGAAATGAAAATAGCACATGTTTTAGTTTTGGCCAGAAACTAACTAAGCCCGCGTGTACTTGACAGAATGGTTGAAACATTTTCTTCTCATTTGGAGATTGCATCGTCTGAGTTTAATACTATAGATACTATTCATATGTGTTTTTGATCTACATTTAACGAGTTCTAGTAAAATTATCGCGAAAAATAACGAGCCGCTTTTTGCCAGGTGTTTCGGCTGGAAGTTGTGTACCTGACTAAGCTGTCCTTAATTGAGCCTTTTGTCAACTAGCGATAATTCCCCCCGACAAAAAATTAAATATGTTTTGTCAGACATACTTTTATGGTACAGTTCAGTGAGCTGATTACCAAAATATGATGATAAACATGATTACGAGACAAGTTTTAGCGTCAAAGAGCAAGTGATTCAAAATTATTTATAAATTATAACGAATAAAAGATAATTTATGGCCCATAAATTGAACGTATCTGATAATTAAACGTATCGATGAGTCATATTTATGAGTAATATTTATGAGTCATATTTATGAGTTATATTAATGAGTCATATTTATGAGTCATGAATTGGCCTTCATTTTGTTTCTTGTACCGACACCACCCTAGTAATAACCCATAAATTATAAAATATGACTCATAAATACAACTCATTAATATGACTCATAAATACAACTCATAATTATGACTCATAAATACAACTCATAATTATGACTCATAGATAGGTTTAATAGTTTATTAGTCCCGCGGTGATGCAAAAATGAAGTAAATACATTACAGTCCTTAAACATTTATCGGACATTTTCGTTTCTCGAAAATATCATTTATAGCGTCCGATAAATAAGCATCGTCACAAAAGAGGTCATTTTTTTATTAGAATGACCCCCTTTTGGCCAAAAAAGCGTCCGATGAATGAGTAAGCGTCCGATAAATGAGCGTCCGATAAATGGTTAGGGACTGTATACATGGGAGGGCCAAGTAAGTGTAGGTTTTGTGTTTTTCGTAACCTACCCTTACTTAGCGCCCCTACCCTTATCTCGCGCTGTTCCTGTATAAAAACTGGTTTAAAGCCCGTCAGTCATAGCTCCAGCACTCTTTTTATGTGATAGTTAGTAATTATTGTTTAGATTCTGTGATTCGCAATTTTAAAGACGCAAATGACTCAAAGGCGCAGAAATTCATCAACAAGAACCAACTTTACAGTGAGCCTCATTCGAACTTTTGGAGCTTATGGTCATTTTCTTCTGATAAATGTGTTGATCACACACTTTTTAATTAGGCTCAGGGTTTGAAATCCAAGCAATTTTTACGATTTGTTTTCTGACAACATATTATTGATTTTGGTGAAAATTTCAAACCCTTAGAAAAAATACTCATATTATTAGATATAATTGAATATTCGAACTTTTTGGGCCGTCGATGTTTCCCAAAAGACCTCTAGCGTTAGGCACGTCTTGTCGACGGCCGTCGTTACCGTTAGTCGCATTTTAGCAACACTGAGTTTAGTATGTCCGCAGGGTTGCAGGTTATTTAATAATTATGTGATCAAAATATATAAAATGCGAGTGAAATATGGTATTTTCACGAATCTTAAAATAAGATCTACAAATAAGGTATTTTGTCCAATAAATAAAGACGGAAAACAATCCACTTCTAAGTTATGAATGAGTACACAATAAAAAATGGTAAAACAATTAAAAATCCACGGATGAGAGCATTTTAGTTCTTGTCGGCTATCGTTTAAAATGATAAACATAGGATAAGTACAGCTAAAATATGTGAAGCAAAAAAATGTATAGCTAAAATTTGATGCAGCGAAAAGATATATTAATTTTTTCCGCAATTGCTCCCCGCTTGACAAAATTTTATTTACCGTGTGTCGGAGTCAAGGCTAACCAACTTTAGCACTCTCCACGTTTTTAACGCTATTTTAGCATAATTGCGTCATTTCCAATTCCATTGCAAAATTGTTACAGCAAGTTTTATTATAAAATTATCTTTTTGTTTTTATGCCAAAAATAGTATAAAGTTTCTAAAGTTTGGTTACTTTTATGAATTGAGTACTTTTGAATGAATAGTTTACTACTTTGTCTTAACTGCAAATATTGCATTTCAGGACATAAACTATGCTTCAGCAATAACGTGTTAGCAATCTAAGGTAAGATACTTATTTATATTAAGTGTTACTTATAATAAGTTTTATAAGATTTGAGATTTTTGAGGGTTATTAATTATGATGCGTATTTTTGCAAAACAAAATAGTGAAAAGAGAAAACGATTAGTGGGCAAAATACGAAATTTAAATTTTCGGCAGTTTCTTCTTTTTATGTACCGTCGGCGTCAAGACTGGCGGAGTTCCAGCAATCTCCAAATTATTTTTACGGCTATTTTTGCATCATTGCGTCAGTCTGGACTCCGGCATACGGTACACTTTATTATATTTATGTTCGCGAGATTGCCCTTCTGGATCATTTCGGCGGAACTTTTTAGCTCTCTACCGCTAAATTTATGATTTAAACGTATGAGTTAGAAGCCCATTTTGCACGGGATTTTTTTATATCTCACAGAAATCTCAAATCTCATTTTGTACCCAATTTAGGAAGCTATTTTTTGTTCTTAGAAAATGACCTTCGTGAGAAAACGTAGAGTTTTTTTAACGGAATCTATTTGACCCAAATAGAAACGCTTCGACAACGCCAAATCAATCTTTTAATGAGAAGAGAAACATCTTCCGAGACATCCGACAGCAGCGACAGCGAACCAATCAAAGCGCTTCAATCGTTGACTGTAGGCACCAGTGTGATCAATTTTTCACAAATTTTGCTCATTTTGAGCCCATTATAGTGTGACTTCATGATTAGTTTACGTTTGTTTAATGAGAAACGGTAAAAAATGAGTTTATATAACTCCAAGGGGGAAGTGCGTGTATATTGACACGCAACTTGTTTTTTCATCGATTTAAGGCATATCGATTTAAGGCAAAACGGGTATTGCTGACCACCCTCAACTTTTCGAGAAAATTCGATTGAGGGTGTTTTTTGCGTAGGTTGGAGATTTCAAACAGCTCTCTAGGGGCCCTGGTGGCCCAAATCAATTTCTTTACGTCAGATCGACGTAGTTTGACGAGCTCTACAACTTGGCTTTACGAGTTTTTTTGAACTATTGTGATTTTTTAAGTGCGTCTTTATTTACACACATTTTCCCCCTACGGGTTCCAAAAAACTCCTTCCCCTGAGAGTTTAACTGAGAATTTAAACAAAAAGTAAAAATGTATGGTTAATGGAGGAAAATACTGTTAATAAGGACCACCACCGCTTATAAATTTCATTCGACATCAATGGCAAGAGTGCTCAAAGCGGCAATCAGGACGGTATTTATCTTTCATATTTTTTGATAATAATAATAATAGTATATTTTCGTTAATTCTAGAATTCGTGAGTATATTGAACAAAACAATAAAGCTATGACGAGTTGAAATCGCCGTTCGTGTAGGTTAAAAAAAAATTAATGACTGGAATTATAAATATTGGAGTAATAGTAATCTTTTTATTAAAAAAAGATGCATTAATGTGTCTTTAAGGCTTTTTTGTTGTTTTGATTGGCCCAAAGCAGCGATGAGGGATGTGTTCACGTTAGACCAATTGCATTGCTTGATATTTGATACCGAACATGAGATTTTTTTTATCTTGAGGCGATGCACCATTTAAAACTCGACAAAGCATTATTAATAATTTATATTCAAATACCAAAAAGTCATAATGAAAAACCACCAAGAAAGAAGCAGACCATCAAACGTCCATAATTCAAGTAATATCTAAAAAGACATAACTGTATTAGAAGCATTGTAACATTTTATATTACCATGACATTTACGTTTGAACTTTCTGAGCAGATTAGCAACCTTTATTTATATATGTAAAGTACATAATGTACTTATTTGCTTTTTTATTCCAATAAGCTGCTTATCATAAGCGCTCTTTTTTTTCCAGTAGCCGAAAAATTCGGCCAGTATTGTGTCGTTATCATTAATTCTTTTGGAAACCTATAATATAGAAGCCATATAATGGAACTAAAGTAAGTTATCCTTAATGAAAGATAAAAATCAACATAGAGACAAATTATGATAATCAATTAAATTGAATCAATTAATTGAATTTGTAATTTTCATTTTTTTTATCATTAGTTCAATCCACGGTGTGTAACTCTTTTGTAATAAAGCCCTTTTCCATAACGCTGTTCGCGAAAAATTTCCGAAAGCAGAAATTGATTAGCTAACAACTGCTAACTAAACTCAAAATATAATTTTAATAATTGATTAATTTAAAGACTACCCTGTTTTAAGTGCTAATTAATTGAAATACCCATTTTTGAAAGGCAAATTTTTTTGTTATAAAAATTGAACCTTTTTCTTACTTTCGGTAAAAACGGATGTTAAATTAATATAATGAGTAGGCACCGCCGGAATGGGTATTTTGTCTTTTGCGGCAAAAGGGTAATACGCCGAAATTTCTCCATTTTTGACCAATGCTCAAAAGGATTAACTTTTCGTCACAAAAGAAAATAGACCGATTCGGACGGTGCCATTGGCGGGATAATTGTTATTGTTTATGCACTACGTGAATTATCAAAAGACCAAATTGTTTGAACTCCATTAAAATCCATTAAAAGTGTCACTATAGGTACAGGCCATAAAAAATATATCAAGAACCCTTAAGACATTTTGTCAAAACTCAAAAATTCTTAACTTTTTCCTCGAAGATTCGTCTAAACTTTAGAAAAATAAGCCAAAAACGAGAAAATGTTTGTAAATGTATTGAAAATCTCCATAGTTTGAAACTAAAAACTTCAAAAAATTCCTGATACCTAGCGTGAGCCTTTGATATAATTCCTGCAACTAAATGTTTTGTAATTTGTGAAACAGTTTCATAATTTGTTAAAAACCCTAATTTTGATTTTTTTTAAATTTCTGAATAATTTTATTATGTATGTTAAAATTGACAATTTATGAAAATCCTCATCAAAACCTTTTTTGTATTCGGACCCCCCTTAAATTATTGGTTGCTAATATTTCAATAAACTATAAGTATGTTAACTGTGTTTTACATTACTTGAAAAATAGTAGACATAAACAAGGTATTGGGACATAACAAGCAGTGCAAAAAATTCGACCGTTGCTCTTTGAGTCGACACACGGCCCTTGAGAAGCTTAGGGAGTTGCTCAAAAACGAGTACGAAAAAAACTCCCAGGATTTACATGCGTTTGGGCACAGTCAATTAAACATCCCCCAGTCAACTTTTCCAAACTTTACAAATAATTTAAGACAGCCAACTGAATTAGAAAATGTCCGAAAATAATCTCAATACGGACACTGTTCCAAAAACGAACGCTATTTTCGAGACTCGCAAACGTCCGTATTTGGAGTAGGGCCTGTACTCGGTGAATTATTCTGAGACAACTAATTGTTTGTGAATATTTTAAACGGGATCTAAATTATGTGATTCATATTTTTGTTTTTTTGAAAAGAACAAATAAAGAATTTCTGCAAGCTAGATTTTCGAAAAGTTGAAAAAAAATGCGGTTCATTTCAAGAAGCGACGTCTTAGGCAACAATTTGCTTATCACAATAACATAAGGGACTAATCAGGACCAAAAGCTATTGTCCGCGTAACACGTTAATTGTCTCGCGCCACCAATTTTGATTGGCCGCTTCACCATAGTAACGCGAAAAATAAATAATAATTTCTTCCTTTTTTGTTACGCGGACAATTAGGTTGGAAGCGCCTAACGGCGCTGCAAACCTAATATTCTTAAAGAAAAACGAACAGCTCATAACGATTCTACAGTAGAAGTCTCGGCATTTTACATAAATTTCCGCCGTTTTTTTCCTTTTGTAAATTCTAGATAGCCAAACTTGAGGTGTTTCCGCACGTCAAAAATTCCAATATCTAGAAAATGTGGGAGAAAAGATTGCGGAAATTCATGTAAAACGTCGAGTATCCCTGGTTCAAAACGCCGCAAAAACGCCGCAAAAAGGGCCCTATGGGACTAACGGGCGCGGGGTTTTACCTGGAAGTTAAAGTAATGAGCTTGCAGAGTATACTTTTGTGTAGTCTAAAATATACAGTGTGAAAGTGGGTAAATCTGAGTAGGATGTTCATATGAAGAATATGATCGACGTGTCTTATGAGTTTGTGTGAAGAACAATTTTGTATCGGAATGTTGTGTTAATCCGTATATCACACGCTTAATACAAAGACTCCTGTAATGAGTACTCCCAATGGGTCTCCCATTTAATAGATGACGCTCAAAACCATTTATCTTGCTACACTTTTGCGGGCCAGGGCTTAGCGCAACCAAAAAGCAAAAACTCAAAAAAATAATTCTGAATATTTTTTTTTTGCCCAATTTTTGCTCGATTTTTTTTTCTTATGAAATGTCGAGTATGGACATGCAGGTAAATGTCAAGGAAGGCCACTGTCGACGAATTCTAGAGCGGCTTTTTACGCAGCGAAATTGTGGCATTTCGTGTGATGTTTCGATTACGGCCAAAACTGGAGAAGTTATTTATTATCATTCGTTAATTTTGGAAGGTAAGCCAATTCTTTCGGGTCGGTTAACGGAAAATTGCGTTCGCGATTACAGTACGGTCCCGACTCCCGTAAGTGACGCAAAAAATTGACCAAAAACGCGTCAATTAAGGGAGTGGCGTCATTTACGGGGAGGTCACTTACGGGAGTCGGGACTGTATGTGGTAAAATGCTTCTTGCTCCAATTTTGTATTCTACCGGTTGAGTTTCATGAAAATTGGCCGAGCGTTTCTAGATTGTTTGTAAATTTCTCCGATTGATTTGATCGACACAAGAAGGAGACCTCCTGACAAATAAATCGAAGAAATTTACAAACAATCTAGAAACGTTCGGCCAATTTTCATTAAACTCAACCAGTAATAGGCTTAAAAACTAGAAAAGCGAGAAGCGCGTTATTATACCTCATACTGTAGCCATACTGTAGCCAAGGAAGACATGCGAATGATTAACCGTGTAGACGAATTTTTGGTCTGTAAGTGTTAAAATCTAGATTTGACGGCAATAAATGACATTTTCCCAGTCGCATCATTTTCTAGATAAAAGTAGGAACTTTTGGAGTTTGACATATAATAACTCTCAGATAGATAAGTTACATTTCTTTACCTTCGAAAATTTGAGAACCAATTACATAAGATAAGAAATACTGGAAGTAAATCAGAATAAGTACATGTTGTTGTATAGTTAGGCGCCCTAACTTAGGACTACCAATTTTCAACTTTTGTTATTTTTCATAATTTTGCTGATGACTATAACTATATGGGTTAATGAACCGTCTTGGGCGAATCAGGGTCAGATAATTACAAATAAACTAACCTCTCAGCAATTTTTTGTTTCGGTATTTTTGTGAAAAAAAACGATGGGTTGAAAGTGGTCATCAGTACACCACAAGAAAATAATACTTTCTTTAGTTTTCATCTAGGCTCATCGAAGTCTGATGTTTTTGAAAATATAAATCTACTGTACTCCTCAATCCTTCGGAACACATTCTCAAAATGAAGTGAAAGAGCTGGAGCAGCATGAAATCAAAGATAAGAGCGCAGTGCGTAGGTGATTTGTCTAAAATTCGTCTTTAATTTTATTTGGGTATGTTTTGGTATTTCCTGAATATATAGGAATCTTTCTTTTTTGGTTAAAAAACCTGTGAATTGATATAATTGGTGGGACGAAAAACGCGTAGGTTAGATCATACATCCTAATATTGTTGAGGTTTTCCTCCTCCATCCACTTTCAGTAGAGTCTTCTCATATGAGACTGTATTTCAAACTTATTAGAATTTTTTTTTTGTATAAGTTTATTCGCATTTTTTGTGCATAAAGAAAGTTGAGATATTCTAGAGTGGTATCTAAAAGTGGTATCAGACTGATACCACTACTATCAGTAATACCAATACTATCAGTAATAACTCTAATATTATCGTTATGGGAATTTTATATAGATAAATTGTCAAGGCATTGCGCTCTAATCTTTCCGACCGTCTTCTTATTTAGAAAAACAACAACAATTTGTTGTATTTATTATTTTAAAGTGAGGCGGTTTGATGACGTACTAACGTTATCAGGTTTAGTTTCCCTTCTATTTGTATATTATTGTACTACCGTTAAATAATACGGTACCTTGAATGGGTTTCATTGATTAATAGTCAATAAAGCCGCTCATTTTGGTGGGTGACTTAGCTGTAATTCGGCCGCAAAAAAGTATTTATTTTTTATTATTTTTAGCCGTTGGGAGTACGACCGCAATACTACCGATTGTGAGCTATCAATACTCCCACATTACGTTGTCAATGTTACTTCAATTCAGCTACTTTGGCTCAATAACCGAAGAAAGTTCCATAAAAACGTACCGCGAATTGTGGACCCTAGCTCGTCAGCTTAGACTGGCCGAACTGCAAGTAGGCTGTCCAATCAGAAAATCTAGAATCTTACGTAACGCACGCTAAAGGCTGCATTTTANCGCGCTTAATAGGCGATAGAGAAAAATCGCGTCGATATTTTTCAATAATTTTTTTTCTATTGACAAGCTGTGGGACTTCTGCGTTAATCAACACATCAAACGTTATAATTTAGAAAAAACATTTTACTTAAAATGATGTTTTTTTGCGATCGCTGGGGAGAAAAAAAGTCTTTTTTTCTTTTGTTCTTTTCTTACCCAAAAATTATTTTTTTCAATTGAAATTTAAAATACAGTAAGTTTAACATCCGGGACGTTGTTTGATTTTTCAGATTAAACGATTAGACAACTAGTATCATGTCACGTAGAGTATTTCTCGCGCACGTCTGTCCTAACATGTGCAGAACCCCCACCTGGGATATGAGGGACACGAAAAAGAAGAGTAAACGCCTTGATTTTTTCACAAATGATAGAATATACCCGATTATATTTGTGTAGAAAAAAAATAGACCCAACCGACCCAACCGGTTTGATTTAACCGGTTTTTCGATTTTTACGTTTTGTGCTCATATTTTCGTAAATGTATTATTTTTTTAACAAATAAACTTATCAAAACATTTTTATTGTCAAAAAGCAACTTCAAAAGATCATCTGGCTATTTTTCAATTTGAAAAGACGCTGTCTGCCAAAAACGGAAAACACGCCATGGTGCGCCACTAGAGTTTCGGTGTCGCATGTCTAATTTCCAAAATATTTTTGTTTTCATATTGATATCAAAAAATATAGAATTAAATTTCAGGTAGATTTGTCAAAACAATTTTTTTCTGAGAGGTGTTTATCATACTAAAACTTACCAAAAAGAGGTGATTCCAGCAAAAATGCTGGATTAAAACGGGGACGAGTTAAAGATAGTTTACGCGTATTTATGAACTGACTCGCTCTTGAAAAATACGAAAGATAGACTTTTATGCATTCAATAGCTTGTTTGTTTTTTGTGTGCACCAAAAAACAGATGCTCTGTTTTCTCACAGCTGGAAATTATTTGTTCGAGTGATTTAATCTTTGATCAACTCATGTAGATTTTTACACAAATTAGTCTCGGACAAAAGACGGAAATCACAACTAACTCACCAATATGTGCAAAATATTAATTTTACTACATTTTTAGACTATAAAAGTCTATCTTTCGTAATTTTCAAGAACATAAATTATGTTAGAAAAATTATCAAGTTTTCATTATAATTGTGCGCGGCGCCCAAAAAAAAAATTACTAAAATCATTTTTTTTTTTCGATTTTAATTTTACTTACGATTCGTGAGTCACGAATACAAAAAAAATAGTTATATTATTAAATAAAACTTATTTAAGTCTTCTTAATCATTAAATGGTGCGGGCGCCCAAAGAAAAAGAAAAAAAGACAAAAATCATAATTTTTCCGATTAAAAATTTTTTTAGATATTTGGAATCGTTGTTTACTCACAAATACGGGAAAAATATTTTTAGCCCTTTAAAATAAAGTGGTTAACTTTTTTAACTCAGCTTTTTCACCTTGTCCTTGATCCACCGCTGTTTTGTTTGTCTGTTTTTTTGTCGACTAGATTTTTTTTTCGTTTCGCCCGGCCTTCTTTTTTTTGTTTCGCTTGGCAAAAACGACACAAAAAATATATATCTTGGGTGCATTGGGCGATGGCAGTCGGACATTATCCAATTTTTCGACCTATAAGTGGATGGTTTACTGCAGAGGGTTTGTTGCGAACCCTCTGTATTCATTTAACTTTGTGCATTTTGTCAGCCTTGGTGGCCAAATTCATTTTTGGTTGAAAAATGTTCCCGAATAATTTGTCATTAAAATTTTATGATAGAAAATTGATAGAACCGGAAAACTGTCCGGAAAACTGTCCGGGAAAATGTCTTTCTCTTTTCTCGTCTTATTTTTGCCTTTTTTGTCATTATTATTTTGAAATGGTAAAAATCAAAAACATAAATTATTTTAACTTTTATTACATTATATTATATAAGTATTATATACTTTAATTATATTTTGTTCAATTACGAAACAACGAAAAATATTTGTGAAAGAGGCAATCGATGACATTTTTTCCGCCGCATCATTTTCTAGATAAAAGTAAGAACTTTTGGAGTTTGACATATAATAACCCTCAGGTAGATAAGTTAGATGTCTTTAAGTTTGAAAATTTAAGACCCAATTACATAAGATAAGAAATACTCAAAAAAAGTCAGCATAAGTATATGGTTTGTTTATTTAAGCGTCCTAACTTAGGACTACCACTTTTCAACTTTTGTTTTATTTTTTTTCTTAATTTTACTGATGACTATAACTATGGGGGTTAATGAATGGTCTTGGACGAATCAGGGTCAGATAATTACAAATAAACTAACCTCTCAGCATTTTTTTGTTTCCGTATTTTTTGTGAAAAAACGATAGGTCGAAAGTGGTCATCAGTACACCACAAGAAAATAGTACTCTGTTTACTTTTCATCTAGGCTCATCGAAATCTTATTTTTGAAAATTAAAAGCTAGTGTGCACTTCAATCCTTCGGAAAACATTTTCAAACAGAAGTGAAGGAGCAGCATGAAATCAAAGATTAGAGCGCAGTGCGTAGGCGATTTGTCTAAAATTCCTCTACAATTTTATTTGTTTTTGCATTTTCGCAATACAGGGGGTCTCACATTAAGGGAGGGTTTGCTATTTTTGACCAAAGTCCACTTTTGTCCCTTAATTTGAATTTTGTCCCTTAATTTGAACTTGTTGACCCTTTTTTCGAAAAAAAGCGTCCCGTAATTTGAATCTTTTTGGTAAAAGTGTCCCTTAATTTGAATTATGTCCCTTAATTTGGTGTCCCTTAATATGAGACCCCCTGTATATAGGAGTCTTCATTTTTTGGTTAAAAAGCTTGTGAATGGATATGATTGGTGGGAATTAAAACGCGTAGGTTAGATCATGCAATTGTTTATTTATTCTTTCAAGTGAGGCGATTTGATGACTTTCCACCGTAATCAGGTTCATTTTTCGTTTTAATTTGTTTAAAATTGTATTACCGTAAAACAATACGGTACTTTAAATGGGTTTTATTGATTAATAGTCAATAAAGCCGCTAATTTTGGTGGGTGACTTAGCTGTAATTCGGCCGCAAAAAAAGTATTTATTTTTTATTATTTTTAGCCGTTGGGAGTACAACCGCAATACTACCGATTGTGAGCTATCAATACTCCCACATTACATTGTCAATGTTACTTCAATTCAGCTACTTTGGCTCAATAACCGAAGAAAGTTCCATAAAAACGTACCGCGAATTGTGGACCCTAGCTCGTCAGCTTAGACTGGCCGAACTGCAAGTAGGCTGTCCAATCAGAAAATCTAGCATCTTACGTAACTCGCACTAGAGGCTGCATTTATAAATACACCACCTAACCGTTTGAGATAACGCCATTTGAGTATAACAGCTTGTATTTGAAACAATAATTTGCATTTGAAATACAGTCCTTACTCCTTGGTGTCCGAAAAATAGCGTCCGAAAAAGGAGCATCGGCACAAGAAGGATCATTTTTCTATTAGAATGGCCCAATTTTGGCCAAAAAAGCGTTCCAAAAAAGAGCAATTGTCCCAAAAAGGAGCGCCCAAAAACGGAGCAAGGACTGTAACAGTTGTTATCAAAATTTTTCCAAGTGTTAACGCCTACGCACTACCCATTTGAACAAAAAAGTCACAAAAACGTCCGTATCGGAAAAAGGTCCGTATTGAGAGTGAGGACTGTATTTCCGTTTTGACAGCCTAAACTAAAGAATTACTCAAGCCAAAACTCGGTTCAAATTTTATGTTAACTTCTCGAAAACGCTCAAAACATCCGACCCTGAGAAAAGACAAAGATGTGCCCGAGGCAAAACGACGATGTGTCGAAGTTGACGATTTTCGCTCAGAACAAACAACTACAGACGCTAGCGGCGCTAGATTTCGGATACCAAAAATGCCCAAACGAAAAATGCGCACAACGACCTTTTCATAAGACAATACCACAACAGTTGTTAAACTCATATCTTGACATTTCACACGTTGACAAAAAGCTCACATCTCACAGGTTGAGGGCTGATTAGTTAAATAAACTATGAGGCATGCAAAATTGTCGAAATATGAGTTAAAGAACTGTATAAAATTTCACCTGACCCAATCACCCAGAACGGCGCTAAAAGTCAATCAAAATATTTCGTTTGAAAATTGAGTTTTTAATTAAAAACTGACCGTTTATGTCAACATAATGTTAAAGACACCCCTAAGCAGTTATCTTAACAATATTGGGTTATCTTAACAAGTTTTGGACCAAAACGTATCGCGATTTGCAATTACCGTACCAAATGCCCTACCCAATTATCTTAACAAAACTTAATTATCTCAACACATTTTCAGCGAAACAGTTGCTAAGATAACTGATTAGGTGGTTATTTGCATCCATTTTTATAACTAATACTTGGCGTTTTACAAAAATTTCCGCATTTTCTAGATGGCAATCTTCGAGTTTTTCACGTGCGAAAAAAACTCGAGTTTAGCTATCTAGAAAATACTATAGAAAAAACGGCGGAAATTCATGTAAAACGCTGAGTAGTATCCATATCGAAAAAGACAATAATCTTAAAAATGTGAACCATTGTAGTATCGCTTTATTTATCATAATTCGTAACGGCACTGCCGCAATTCGTATAAAGTAAAAAAAAAATGAATAGTTTTTCATGTGGCCGTAAACAAACGTACCAAAGTAAATTGGTTTTTTCAAACTCTGTCATTAAGCTGTTTTCGCAAAAAAAAAATACTTGAAAAATAACGTAATTAGCAATTTATCGGATTTATGCCAAACCAAAAATCCACGTGGCTGGGTCCAGTGAAAGTTTATCTATACATTATAAAAGTCGCTCCCAAAAAACATTATACTGATGCTGAATTTTCTGTTATTCCAAATTACCGTTAATAAAACAACAAAAAACTTCAAAATGAAAAAAAAGTATATATTTTTTGTATCCGCTCAGCAGGTTAAAACCGAAGACGATTTGGCGCCCCGTGAATTTAGCCGGTCTTGAGAAGGTTAAAAGGTCAAACTTTTCAAACCATATGATCGAAAATATCATTTCTCAAAAGCGTAGGCGAGACGAGCTTCGACTCAATCAGCAAAATTATCATTCAAATTCAACACCCAATAATGATCTCCTTAGTTAGGCTATCCAAACTGAATTTTAAATTTTCTGAATAATACCAGATTTTTTAACGACTTGGTAATTATTGGTAGTTTTTCAAAAAGTGTTTTGTAGATCGTTAAAAAATGGTTTATGGCACATGTGAGACTTTTACGCACGGAATTGCTCTCTAGCGCCAAAACGTGTCTTATTTTTCCAATTCTTTTTCAACATCGTGATCTAAGGGTTAAACTGCATCATATATGTGATTTTCAGAAAATTCTATTTTTCCGTGCGCAAAAGTTTGTAACGTGTAAAATTTTTAAAACCAAAAATTTTAAAAAATTCTAATTTCAATGATAACTGTAAGTTGGATTTTTCAAAAATTTTCAAAATTTTTAAATATTTTCAATTTTCAAAATTTTTCAAATTTCAAAATCATTTATATTTCAAAAATAATTCAAAATTTATTCGAAAATGACCATTTTTCGAAGTTTTGCAAACATTTTTGCGAATGACCCTCCTTTTTCGAATAAATCGTCTTTATTGGGCGTTAGAACTGTATTGGTTAATTAAAAAAAATCAGTTTGAACAGCCTAGGTTAGCTGTAGTTTATGTTCAAAAGTCTTCTCAAGTATAACGTCCCGTAAAAGACACGAGCGTACACATTTAGGAATTCGTGCCTATACCTGTCGATTCTGTAAAAAATCTTTTAGCCAATCAGGACATTTAAATATTCACATAAGAAGCCATACGGGGGCAAAACCCTACCAATGTATAAAGTGTGGTAGATCGTTTGCGCGGAGGGATGCCCTTTTAAGGCACAATTTAACCCACGATAGTGACATTTCTCCGGGAAAAACCATTACAAAATTTTGACATTTGTTTTTTCCCTCTACGGGTTAAGAGCAGTTTTATAAAACAAAAACATTTTTAAGTTTCTTCTTTTTCTCTTATCGTAATTTGAAATCGCAATTTCAAACAATTTGCAATAAAAGCATAAAAACTCCCATTATTTCCAATGATAAGTTCACTAAAGTATTTTTTGCTTCGTTGAAAAAAACCCCGGAATTTGGTTTTATGTCCGTTTTGGGCCAGATCGCTGGATAATCGGAAACCCCTGTAAGGAGTGGGGTACTTTCGCGACCACACCATGTGGTCGCAAATCGTTGTTCAAAAGATGGTGTTTTGAGGGAGGTTTCGCGACCAAATGGTGCGGTCGCGAAAGTACTCATAAACGGGTTTTTTACCCGTCACCCCCTGTAACGTTTATTTTAAATGACATGTAACATGTTGTTAATGAAAATGTCTTAAATGTAAACTGAAAAAGGTTTTGAAGTATAATTCAAACCGCAAATGGACTTCGAACTTTTTCATCAAGCAAACAAAACAAAAGAAAAAACGAGCACAAATTTGTATGTTTTTCCCGGAAAACGGTCAGTTGCGGGAAATTATCCATTGAACAGTTTCCACTTTATTCACTTCCGAGTCGAAGTTCCGACTCAATTTTTAAAATTCATTCCGATAATTGCTGCGTAAGACGGATACCTCCTGCGGTTAAAATACGAACGTCAGAAATAGTTTAAGTTTAAATCGTTAACTCTCAGGGGGACAAATCTGCAAGTTTGCACAAAACGCTAGTAAATCGACCGAAAATGCTAGTAAATCGGGCTTAATCGAAAATTGATGAAACATGGGTCTGGTCAAATTTAACTCGCAGGGGAAAGTGTGTGCATATATGCACGCGACTTGGTTTTTCGTCCATTTAAGGCATAAGGAGGCCCCATAGAGCAGAATTAGTATTGGTGACCTCCCTCAATTTTTCAAGTAAATTCCATTGGCGGTATTTTTTGCGTAGGTTGGATATTTCAAACAGCTCTCTAGGGGGCCTTGATGACCCAAATCAATTTTTTTATAGTCAGATCGACGTAGTTTGACGAGTTCTACAACTTGGCTTTACCAGTTTTTTTTTAATAATTGCGAATTATTGTGAATTTGTAAGAGTGTGCATACGTTTCTCCTCGCACACAATTTCTCCTACGAGTTATCAAAAAGTCCTTCCTCCTGAGAGTTAATGAGAAAAAAAATAAACGGAACAGATTTATTCTTTCGTTACGGATTATATGCCACTTGGGACCCTTAGGAGTTAAGAAAGTTTAAATTGAGCGTTCTTATTTTTATTTCCTATTTTTTTTATACAAAACTGCCCATTCAGAGCTAGTAGTAACAAAGCTAATAATTGTGTTTTTAAACTCGCAACTAACCGTACTAACTATTGCTGGCCCGATTACTAAAAGTTAATACCCAGTCGTTGTGTGGTATTTGAGCTCTGAAAGGGTGGGCCGCCCATTTTCCCCTTTTTAGACTGCGGTGAGTATCCTTCTTAGGTTATTCAGGCTCGTCAAGCTCGTCGAGCTTAACCTTTTCAACCTCGACACACGAAGTAGACGCCCGTACAGTTCACATTGCACAAACAGTTTGCGAGTTTTTAAAATTAAGCTTTTACTTCATGTGTGGCATGGAAACATTAGAAACAGTAAAACCATGTACAAATCGAATAAATACAATACAAGTTCAATTCAAACAATTCCGGCATCCAATTTTCGGTAGATTTTTCGTTTTTTTTTTGCAAAACAAAATATATCCGCATCGCCGGTTTAAAAACAGCGATTAAAAAGTAAAAAAGTAAACAGGGGTCTCACATCAAGAGACGGTTTGCTATTTTGACCAAAGTCCACCTGTGTCCCCTAATTGAAATTTGTCCCTCAATTTGAGCTTTTTAAAAAAATTTTCGAAAAAATCCGTCCCTTAATTTGAATCTTTTTGGTATAAGTGTCTCATAATTTGTATTCTGTCCCTTAATTTGGTGTCCCTTAATATGAGACCCCTGTGTATACCACTTGGCCATTTGAAATAACACTTTTTTCAAAATGCACATTGTTATTTCAAATAAAAATTTAAATTTCTAATGGGTATTGCGTAGGCTGTCTGCATAGACCATTTTTAAAGCACCAACTTCCGCCTACGCGAGCCTTTTTTACTCAAAATAATTGGTCTGGTATATTTTTATGTGTAGAATCCGAATATGGGTTCTTTTTGGACGATGTGATGGACTAGGGGTTTCGAAACGACCTCAAATAGTGCGTAGGCGTAAACGCTGGAACATAATTCGCGCAAAAAGTGTTATATGAAATGAAAATTTTTATTTCAAATGCAAACTGTTATTTCAAATGGTTAGATGGTGTATTTATAGCCCTTACGCCGTTATGTGGCCGCGCTCTAGGCTGTAAAAGTCCTTTATGGTACCAGAAACGGGTTCAAGGGCTGTAGAAAGATATTGCCACGAAGAATTTAAACTTGTTTGAAAGTTTTAAAACACACAGAAAACTGACAAATTTAAAACAGTTTTTTCAAGCTTCAGTAATATTTTGAAATAACCAGGGAAATAGTCAACGCTTTTAAACTGTCTACAGGGCTCGGCAAACATGACCATATTGCGTATAGTGGGACCCGCAATAAACCCCATTTTTGCTAGTTTTCTTAAAACAATCAGTTTTGTTTTGTTTATTTCTCATGAAAATCACCAAAATTAATGAATTAAAATTTCCAAAATACATTTGTATCGCGCAAATCTTTAGAGCCCGTATTTTGACAAAAATTCCAAATCGTGAAGGACTTTAGTGCTTATGATTCGTATGGTTGGTGTCCACATATCTTGACAAATTCCTATATCTATGTGATCATTTAGAATCCAAAAAAACCTTATACACCGGGTGCGCAGTTATCGGGCGTCCAGTTATCGGGCGGGTTTGTGTCCAGTTATCGGGCACCCTGCGCATTGCTTTTGAATATANTTTTTGACCATTCACAGAGTTGGTCGAACAGTGGGTGCTTCCATATATTGACACATTGTCCATATCTGGCCAAATGTCCCATATCTTTACAGATTTTGAGCCCTATGACTCATAGCCTATGAGTCATAGGCTATGAGTCCTGCTAAAGTGTCAAGATATGGGCGATACAACTGTACAATGGAAAAATGACGTTTCCAATTTTTGTTAGACAAAATTAAGTCCCACTATACGACCAGTACAGCGACTAGACGGTATATAGATGCGTTTGTTATGCTGAGCCCATACTTTTACAAAAATATGTTGTTGTGAAGTTACTGTCGCCGTCTGAAAAAGTTTTTCCCCTTCTTTTGTCGTTTTCGGCTTTTCTTTTGATATCCGCGCTCGTTTTGTTTTCGTCGATTTTTACGTTTGTCGCGACGAGTCGACTTCTTTGTGCCTTTTTCGCCCTTTTCGTCTCGCTCACGGCCAAAGGTCGATTCGTTTTCTTCTGGCATCAATTTATTAGCTTTTATAAGAGATGTAAAGATTAACTTTTAATTTTCTCAAAATCGAAATACACCAACTACCTAAGTAAGTTAACAAAACTAAAGTGAAAACAGGTGTTAACTTAGTTGAGTAGGAAGTAGGCGGAAGTGTCAAAAAACGTAAAAAACGTTACTCGAATTTAGACGTTTTTCGAAATTCATATGATAACTTACTTGAAGATTGTTCACTTACGTAGTGCGTACTTACGTAGGTAAGTGGTGTAGGAACGGTTAATAAGAAAAAAGTTTTACATCCCTGGCTTTCATATATTCGGGAGTAAAATGGGCTTTCAAGGATGGAAGATCAAAAAGACTGCGATCTTCGGCTTCTGTTAAATGAGTCATAAAATGCTGTCGAGAAAGTAAAACAAAAATACAATTTGATACAGTCCTTAACCATTTATCGGACGCTTTTTTGGTCAAAATGGGGTCATTCTAATAAAAAATGACCTCTTTTGTGACGCTATTTTCGAGAACCGAAAACGTCCGATAAATGGTTAAGGACTGTAATACCTACCCTTGACTAAGTGCTACAAAGCTTATTGTGAAAAAATTAGATAATAAACTGAATGGCGGCTTGGGACACCACGTGGATTTTGTTGAAACGGATATTAAATGAACAATACTGTAGATTTTTTTGTTTGAAAGTTAAAATGGCACTTGTGTCACGAAGCCAGACGGGTTCAAGAAAATTTCTTAGAAGGAAAGCTTTAATTTAGGCTGAGTAACCTAAACAACAATTTTTAACCCAAATTCTTGAATAATCACTTTTGTTGCGGCACAAGACTGGATACATTGGATACATGGTTCTTGCATTCCTGTACAGTCATCATTTCGCAAACAATCCGAGAGGCACTTTTGATCTAAATTTGATTTGAGAAAGCTGAAACACGGTAATTTTCGGACGAAACCTTACAGCACTGATTTAAAATGGTTACAGTATCTTTTCTGAGAGTTTTAAAAACGTATTCGATATAAATTACCAGCATTTTTGAGCCTTGTTTGATGTAGATATGAAAGAAGTGGGCAAATCGAAAATTTTTCAAAACAAAAAATGGTAAAACCAAGTTGCAGAAGTGGTCAAACTACCTCGATTTGACTATTCAGAAATTGATTTGGGCCACAAGGGCCCCCTAGAGAGCTGTTTAAAATCTTCAACCTACGCAAAATAATTTTTTGGATGAGTAATGTCGTAGATGGCAAAGTCAAATGAGTTGAACGTAGATGCAAAAGAAAGCTGAGGAATTGAACTGTGGAATGCGTTTATCATGATACCTTCAAGGGGTCAAGGTCACATCATACAGAGCACTTTTTTNAAAATATCAGGGCCGGATACTGTATGGCCCATACTGTATGGGGTAAGATAACTTGGGGTAAAAAAACATATGCTTCCCGCTTTCTGAAATTTTGTCTTCTAATAGGCGTAAAAACTATAAAAGCGAGAAGCCCGTTATTATACATCATACTACAATCTCGCACCCAGAGTTTGAATAGGGCCTTTTTTCTTTTTTTTTTGAAAAAGTCAAATTAGAATTTAATCGGAAAACGCGATAACTGAGTACATCAAAATGTGTTCCAATTTAACTCTAAAGTGCGGCGTTGTTGATTTAACAAGGTCGACCTTAATAATGAAAAAGAGCAAGTGCGAAAGTATTGCACTTGAGAATCAAATTTAAATAGGGAGTAAAAATCAAGAAAAAAAAAGTAAAAATATTACTTACCGCTCGAATCTTTACATTGTTGGTGACATCTAAAACTGCAACGTTCGGCGACCGGCAAACTTGGACACGAATCCGATTCCTAATTCAAATAGAAATCAATTTTTTTTTGCATTCTTAGCAATCGTAACTTTTGGGGAAATATTATCGAAAGTTTTTCAGTGAACAGAAAACCACACCGGATACAGTAGGTGGCGTCTAAAGTGTAGACTCTACACACAGTGCTCCAGGACACTCATACTCAGTACCAGATTTGAACTTCCAAAATAGGAATGGTTGAAATAAAAACAACGGGTAAGAAAACCGGCGGCATTTTTTAATAAATTTTGTAAAATGTGGCATAAGTGTCCGGGAACAATGTCCTGTATCACTATTATTATTGGAAATATTTTTTAGCCTACTTTTAGCATTTTTAGCGTTTCTTACTATTTTTTCGAATTCTATTTTATAAATAAATCTTTTAGTGAAAAAACACTAATTTGAAGGGTTAAAAAGCCAATGACTGAAAATTGTTACGAAATGACGTCATGATTCAAAATCGTTACAAAATGACGTCATGACCCAAAATCGTTAGGAAATGACGTCATGACTCAAAATCGTTACGAAATCACGTCATGACTCAAAATCGTTAGGATTTTTTGAACCACAAGTCGTAACGATTTTGATGTAGGGACTGTAATCCAATTTGTTATATTCTGAGAAATATTTCGTTTATGAGTGAAATTTTTCGGCAAAATATTACATCCGGGATTTCTAGTCGGAATTTGCGATAACATATTAATCTACAGAATGTCCTGCTATTGGCCCAAACTCACCCTTGAAACGCATTCGCCCACACAATTCCGCGTAAATCCGTAATGCAGGCGAAGATCGAACTCTGTTGCGCATTCTTCCTACGAGAAAATAATGATTTGTCTGAGGGTTAAGCGGTTAAAACGTCAGGGAATTTACCTTTAACATGCAAGCGAGGCATTCCTCTTGTCGCCACGATGAAGATAACCCATAAAATTCTTTTGGGGCACCTGAGGTTTCATCCACACATTGCTCACTACAACGGGCTTTACCGCACAGACGAAATGACTGACCATGGCGTGTTAACGTATCAAATTTATATAACGACACCAATTATTACAAGATTTTATTTTTTTTTGATCTAGGCCAAATATGCAAAGGGGAAAACTGAGAAGGGCGAATCATTTTCCATAAAAATATTAACCGTGAACCACTCCCTTTTCAGGCTTGACCATTTTCAGTTTCAAACTGTTCTGTTATACACTGTATAATATACAGTCCTTACTACCATAACCCGTTATAACGGGCGCTCACATAACGTTTATCCCATAACGGCCGTTTTTTGTGTTTCATCTTAAATTTCACCAAAAATTAACAGCATGTAATAATTGATGTCGTTATATTTTTAATAATATTCTCTAATGGTGGGTATCGATTTATTTTTCGATGATGTCCAGCTTTTTTTTCAAATTTCGTTGGGTTTCGAAAACTAGTTTTGATGTGATGAACAGTATAGTGATGAACATATAGTGTGATGAACAATCAAACGGATATATAATAACTATTTTCCACGGATAAATGTTCTCTGGGAGTTAATCAGTGGGACAAAATTGGACGCCATAACTTTAGATCGAGACATTTCCAACGGATGAGACAAAATCGGCATTTGATTTGGCTATAATAATCACTTTTGTCGGTTATGTAACCACAGTCGGTATTACAGATTGCACTATCACCACTTATGCATGACTGGTCAACGGCTAAAAAGTGAATTACGAGTACAGTGTATGAATTTGTAGAATATCATCAAATGAGATCAAATTCAAAATTTGAAAAACCCGACCAGGCCCTTATTTGGCGAACCAAGGATAAACATATTTCACTGTTGATGCTGTATCAAAAAATCTTTTTTGTTTTATATTTTTTATTTTACCAATTTTAAGATTACATTAAAAGTTAAAAATAATTTAAATTAATTATGTCCATAAGCGGACAAAAAATAGTAAAAAATAGTAAAAAATATTCAATCAGTTTTAAAATCAGCAACCCTTATTTGGAGCAATACTATTATTCTCGAAAGAAAACCGACCCTTATTTGGCGCGACCGAACCGTATTGGGGGAAAGGGCCCTTATTTGCCAAAACAACCCTTATTTAGCGAAAACGAGCCTTATTTGGCGAAAAAGACCCTTATTTGACGACTCCCTGTACTATCATGAAGAAACTGTGATAAAAATATCAAAACGTACTATTTGAATAAAAGAATGATCCACCACCAGAATGATCACTAATAGAAATAAATTGCAAATGGTTTGGTCCGTCTCGTCGAGGTTGAAATCCGGTTAACCCCTGGGCAACCACTTGCAATATAAGTCCACTTAATAATATTTCTCTCATTTTTGTCACTTGTTCAATCAGATCTCATTTTGTTCAAGCAATAGTCATTTGTTTAGTAAACCAGTGCATCTGGAATTTAGCACTCGGAATCGAATCACATTCATAATAATTGTTAAATTTAAAAAGTTTTAAAAGTTTTTTTACACTCACAAATCTCATTTTTTTTTTCAATAAAACGTATTAATACCATGTTTTTACATCAAGTAAAGACAGTTGGCTAGGTAGTTCGACAGGCCAGCTCATGATTATTTTTGAACTTAAAAGGCTAGTCCAGGCCAGCTTATTTTAACTGTATGATTTAAGATTTTATGACTTTAAGATTGGACTTAAGATTGGACTTAAGATGTTCGCAAAAATGCATCATTCGGATGTGAACTGGTCAACTGACCTAGCGAACCAGACAGGCTAGACTGACCTGGCGAACCAGACAGGCTAGTGCAGGGCAGTTCATTTTATTTTTGAGATCGACAGGCCAGCTCAGGACAGCTCCTTTTTATTTCTGAGGTCGAGGGGCCAGCTCAAAAGTGCTCATTTTTATTTCTGCGCTAAAGAGGTCAGCTCAGGACAGCTCATGTTTGTTTACGAACTGGAGAGGCTAGCATAGGACAGTTCATTTCTTGTTTGAATTATGCCGAGCTCTGATATGAACCGTTACGGTTTTTAAGAACACTAAAAATAACTTATTTGGAGAAGTAGTGCTAGATATTTTTTGTGAAATTTGCCGGATAACTGCGTAGGGGTGTAACATAAACAATGAATTATTGATAATAATGTATGTAATTTTCATGAAGTAGGTATACGGTAAAATTACAACTGGTATACCGTATATACCAGTTGAGTTTCATGAAAATCTAGGAACAAAAGTCGTTGAACTAAAAAAACACAATCGTTTACAGATCGCTCTATTAAGCAACATTTTTGAAGTTGTTTGTTCAAAAGGTCCCCTCCTTGACCCGATGCGGAAACGGCTCTTAAGAACGGTATTCTTTTGGAGCACGCTAAATATGCCTTTCACGAAATGAGGTTAAATTCGTCAAAGTAAGAAAAAAACAAAAAAAAATGCAAACTACATAATATGCCGATTGTAATTGCAGTTTGTACTATTTGCAAAGCTGGAACTTTTCGGCAACGTTCAATAAATATATATTTTCAGAAAAGTGTTTGTAAACATTAGGCTTTGCTTTTATTAAATTAATTATTCCCTAAAATAATGTTTTCTAGCTTTCTGACTCCAAAGACTTAAAAATTTTAAACGATGATCTTAAAATCTCATTTTTTATATTAACTCCTGCGCCTACAACAGGGCCATTATATCACATTTCATTTCACATGGGCTATGTGCAATTATATTGCAGACGTTTTCCACAGAAAATGATTGTTTTAAAATGGCCAGATAACGGCGTAGAACATGTTCGGTAAAATTTGGCCAAGTAAAGGTACGAACGGAGATTTTTTGCAATTTTCCGTTTTTGTAACCAGAAAAAAAAACGAAAATTGGCTTTTTGGCAAGGTAGCGCTACAGTGCGTAGGTGAAAAAGTCGGAAATTTGGATTCAAGATGGTGATAAGATAAGGGAACACGAGGAAAATTTCGGTCAAATAAAAAGTGTGCAGATAGTACCGTATGAGGTAACAAAACAAATAATAATTTGAAAAGGCTGATTCAACTATTATCAACATTTTTAAGCGATTTTTTTTGAAATTTGAACAACAGTAGCTCTCTTCCCAGCGCTCGGCAAAGCCAAGCATTTTCATTGGCTGGCTTGGTTTATCCCATCTCGAAAAATTTTGGTTCGGCTGTTTCATCTTCTTAAAAATTTCATTTAGATGGGCTTTTTGTCCCTTCAAAAAATCGACATGGATTGGTTAAAAAAACCTAACCTTTTGCCAAATGCCATTCCTGCCGAGCCCTGACGAGCCATGCCCCTTCCAGTAATAATTGCATTTAAAACAATCCCTGAAAGACAAGTATGATTTCGTGAAATGAGTTTTGTATTGAAAGACTTGTGAAATTAAATGGGTACATAAAACGAGCGCGGTATTTAGCAAACCGCTTCTAAAAAGCGTCTAGTGAATCACCCAGTTCAGAAACATTCGAGTTCTTTCTGATTTAAAACGGATTAAGATGAGTAATTTATAATCAAGCCGAGCCGCATAAAACGGTCGATTAATAGGACCGCTTTTTTAGGCCGCAAAATGAGATTTTAATACTTTTTCCAAGCGCCAACTTCCGCCTGCACCTTATTGCTGACCTTCGGTAAAATTCAAATTCAAAGATAACACTAAAAATGATTTTTAACGTGATTAGGAAATTCAAAGAAATTACTTCAAAATGATTTTTACGAGATTTTGAATATCGAAGATGACACTAAAAATCATTCTGCTCGAAATTTCGAAATTCAAAGATAAAAATCAATTTTTACGAGATTTCGAAATTCAAAGATGAAGCTAAAAATCAATGTTTACGAATTCGGTTTTAAAATATCAGTGCCTCAAACGATAACGACATAATGCGTGGGCGACTTAGCTATAATGTGTACACCACCTACCTTATTACGTTAACAATCGTCAAGTAAGTTAACAATTTTTTTGTCGATTTTGGAAAAAGCTGTCCGAATTCAAGTGAGTTAACAGTTTTTTTTGTTTACGTTTTCGGGCAGTTCCGCCTACGTACTACTCAACTAACAAGTAAGTCAAAACCTTTGTCACTTTTTGTTAACTTACCTAGGTAGGTCGTGTATATCAACAAGTGACTAATAACCGGACGAACACGAACGATTGTAAAATAAAATAACCACCTAACCAATTATCTTAACAACTTCAAAAAACGGTAAGATAATTGAATTTTGTTAAGATAATTGGGTAGGACGTTTGTTTAAATAATTAGAAATCGCGATATATTTTGGTCAAAAAACTCTTAAGATAACTCTTAAGATAACCCAACTTTGTTTTTTAACTCCTTAGCGGTCAGTGACTCATATTCCCTAATTCGATCCGTTTGTTACGATTATTTCGTAGTTTTAGAATTCACGGGCAGAAAGATGAACTTCAGCTGGTTAAATAAATTTCTCTCTTTTAACTCGGTCAAATTATGTGGACAGATGGCACCGATACGCTTTTTTCCGTTAATGGCATTATTATAATGGAAAGTGAACGTAACGGCTTCTACGCTGAATTGTTTATTTGAACTATACGGTGTATTTGGAACCGGTAAATAAGGGGCTATGGTAGAACAAAAAAAATCGAAATCCTCAATCTGCGTTCGTCATATTCTACGAGGCGGCATTAATTCAGAGTTATTTAAATCGACGTTTTCACCATAAGTAAAACTTATTTGCAAGTTCATTGTTACGGCTTCAAAAAGTCGTTCACCAAATACTAAATTAGAATCTTTTATTATAAAAGATGATTCGAATTGTTCTTTTATCAATATATGGAATGAGTGTCGCAACTGGAATAAGACGTCTGACAAGGGGTACAAGTCGATCAGATCTGCTTCAATCGGTGAAACATTTATCTCAAAAACCGGGTGAAGATGTTTATCTAAGCCGTCTGATATGATTTCTGAGATGATATGTGTCAATTTTAGCTATTTTTCTTCATCGATTTTTTTATGGTGGATAAAGTGTAAAGGTGATCAAGGGTAAAATGTCTAAAAATTTTACACATTTTCCCCTTTAGACATTCCTAAATTATTCCCATTCAGTCGGTGCCTAAATTTACTATAACAGTAATGAATATATCATATCAGACTCAAGAATAATATCAATTTTACACCAAAAAATCAATTATACGTGGCTCTTTCAGAATTATTGGCGAGGGCAAATCAAAAGAATATGATGCGGATAGCGCCTATGAATGAACCAAAAAAATGGGCACCATTATTTTAATCAATATATTTGAATACAAAAATCAATGAGCTCGTTATTTGTTGCTCTAAAAAATCAAGATACAGTGCCTGATGTCATAACGGCCGTTTCTCGAAAAAAGCGGCCGTTATGGGGTAAATGGCCGTTGTGGAATTAGGGCCCCTCATGGGGTTAATTCGGGACAGATTGAAATATATTGCTTTATTTAATTTTTAAATGTTTACATTACGACTCATTCCATGATTTATGTGCCAGTCTTATGTGATCGTTAATTTCTGACACTTGCATTGAATTGCGGCATTTCAAATGCCTCATTTTCAACATGTTAATAAAAAACGGCCGCTATGGAATAATCACTTTTTTGACGAAAAAGCGGCCGTTATGGGATAAAGGGCCGAAATGGAAGCGTCCCTTATGGAATCAAGGACTGTACCAAAAACAAGCCGGTTAACTCGGATTCGCCGCTTATGGACTAGTGTTCATTCGCCGGTACCTACACACCGTGTGTAGGTCACTTTAATCCCTTCGTCATTTCTTACCCGTTTAACTTTAAGTGATAAAAATAACACGGGGTAGTCTCCCAAGTATACTTTATCAGAATANCAAAAAAAGTGTTATCTCAATTGCAAACTGTTATTTCACATGGTTAGTGCGTAGGCGGAAATGCTGGAAAAAATAAGATCAAAAAATGACGAAAAAAGTGTTATTTCAACTGCAAACTGTTATCTCAAATGCAAACTGTTATCCCAAATGGTGTTATCTCACATCGTTATATGGTGTATTTTATATTTTACCAATTTGAAGATCACATTGAAAGTTAAAAACAATTCAAATTAATTGTGTCCATAAGCGGACAACAAACTAGTAAAAGAGTAAAAGTAAAAAATATTCAATGAATTTTAAAATCAGCGACCCTTATTTGCAGCAATAATATTATTGTCGAAAAAATCGACTTTTATTCAGTGCGACCGAACCTTATTGGGGGAAAGGGCCCTTATGTGCCAAAAACAACCCTTATTTGGCGAAAACGAGCCTTATTTGGCCAAGGCGACCCTTATTTGACGACTCCCTTTACTATCATGGAGAAACTGTGATACAAATATCAAAACGTACTATTTGAATAAAAGAATGATCCACCACCAGAATGATCACTTATAGAAATAAATTGCAAATGATTTGGTCCGTCTCTTCGAGGTTGAAATCCGGTTAACCCCTGGGAAACCACTTGCAATATAAGTCCACTTAATATTATTTCTCTCATTTTTGTCACTTGTTCAATCAGATCTCATTTTGTTCAAGCAATAGTCATTTGTTTAGTAAACCAGTGCATCTGAAATTTAGCACTCGGAATCGAATCACATTCATAATAATTGTGAAAATTAAAAAGTTTTAAAGGCTTTTTTTAACTCACAAATCTCATTTTTGGCCAGTTCATGATCAGTTTGGACTGGAGAGGCTAGTTCAGACCACCTTATTTTAACTGTATGATTTAAGATTTTATGACTTTAAGATTTTTGATTTAAGATGTGCGTAAAAATGACTCATTTGGATGTGAACTGGTCAGTTGAACTGACGAACTCAACTTGCCATGCTAGTTAAGGACAGCTCATTTTAATTTTCGAACCCGACAAGCTAGCGCAGGGCAGCTCATTTTTATTTTTCAGCTCGACAGGCCAGCTCAGGACAGCCAATTTGAATTTCTGAGCTCAAGAGGCCAGCTCAGGACAGCTCAGGACAGCTCAGGACAGCTCAACTTCATTTGTTTTTTTAATTATGTCGAGCACTGATATGAACCGTTATATCGTTTTTTAAGAACACTGAAATACGATTTTCATGAAGTAAGCTAGGTGGAACTCGAAAATCTAGAAAAAAAAAGAAACATTGAACTAAAAAACCACAATCGTTTACAGATCGCTCTATTAACTCCCTCTAACCGATCAGGCAGAATTCTGCCTTAATCGACTTTCATCGTTAATTACAGCAACACCGACAGGGCTTTTTTTACACGGACTACAGTTTTCGACTCTTGAACCGAAACTACGTTTTCACATATGGTTGACAGGTTTGTGCTACTTGTTAANTTCTTTCATTTGATTTTTAAAACTAACAGGGGGTGTAGTTTTTTTAGAAAATAAATTCAAATTTCAATAGTCGGAAATGAACAGTGAGTTGGGGAGTACAGGATACACACACAGACACCACATGTTTGCTACAAGTTGGGCGCTCTGTAGTAAAAAAAATCTTCACAAAAGTTGATAATACCCTTTGTACCAATTTTTTGTTTTTTTTTTGTTTTGGAAAATTTCCTTATTAGGAATTTTTTACTGATTAATCATGAATCATGATTGCTACTTGGAGTCAATTACATTTTCAGGAACATTTAGTATTATTTATAAAAAAAATATTATAACGGTAATTTCTGGCGATGTTACGCGCGTTGGAACAACAATTTTTCGAAGTTATCGTGGGATACGATTTCAAACGTCTTCTTTATAAAAATTGTTATAGTATAGATAAAATTAATTGCTAAAAAACATACAACGTAAAATAGCTTTTGTTGACAGATTTTTTTTATTTCGGCAGAATCATTTGAAATTTTTCGCTTCAAATTTAAGAAAGAAATGCAAAGTTTTTATTTTTTTTTCCGATCGTTCACACATTTTGCTTAATTTAAGACATATTTTTATTTGTTTTAGTTTTAGTTTATCATTTTTTGAAAAGCCAATGAACCGGCCTTATTAATTTTATATTAAAAAATATAATATATAAATTAGTTAGCGCGTAATAACTCTCCCAAATAGTAAGGCAGAATTCTGCCTGATCGGTTAGAGGGACTTACGCTATACGCTTCGGTTAGAGGGAGTTAAGCAACATTTTATGAAGTTGTTTGTTCAAAAGGTCCCCTCCTTGACCCGATGCGGAAACGGCTCTTAAGAACGGTATTCTTTTGGAGCACGCTAAATATGCCTTTCACGAAATGAGGTTAAATTCGTCAAAGTAAGAAAAAAACAAAAAAAAAATGCAAACTACATAATATGCCGATCGTAATTGCAGTTTGTACTATTTGCAAAGCTGGAACGTTTCGGCAACGTTCAATAAATATATATTTTCAGAAAAAGTGTTTGTAAACATTAGGCTTTGCTTTTATTCAATTAATTACTCCCCAAAATAAGGTTTTCTAGCTTTCTGCTTTTCAAGACATAAAACTTTTAAACGAAGATCATGAAATCTCATTTTTCATATTAACTCCTGCGCCTACGACAGAGCCAAAATACGGGTTGAGTTTCATCAAAATCGGCCGAGCGTTTCTAGTATACCGGTTCGGCATATTTTAAGGTGATATTAAGACACGGTATACTTGAAACGCTCGGCCGCTTTTCCTGAAACTCAACCGGTATTACATCTCATTTCATATGGGCCATGTCACATGGCCCATGTGCCTTTATCTGGCAGACATTTTTCACAATAAAACGGTTGTTTTACGTTGATCAGATAACGGCGTAGGGCATAGACGGAATATCTAGTGAAAATTTGCCAGGAAAAAAATACGAGCGGAGATTTTTTTAGCAATTTTCCGTTTTTGTACCCAGAAAAAACAAAAACTGATTTTTTTGCTAGGTAACGAGTCAGTGCGTAGGCGAAAACGCCGAAAATTGCGATTTACGATGGTCGAAAGCTAAAGGAACGAGAGGGAAATTTCGGCCAAATTCGCTTGGCTTGGTCTAATACATTCTCAGAAAATTTATGTCTTATTTTGGCTTTTTTGACCATTTTTTGACCATTTTGGCTTTTTTGACCAAATAATTGGCTTGAATTTGTGTAAAATACCATTCGTGCCGAGCCCTGCCCCTTCCAGTAATAATTGCATTTAAGACAGGTAGGCCGCTGAAAGAACAGTTTGATTTCTTGAAACGAGTTTTCTATTGAAACATAGTAAAAAGTTTTTTTTGTATTGAAAGACTTGCGAAATTAAATGGGTACATAAAACGAGCGCGGTATTTAGCAAACCGCTTCTAAAAAGCGTCTAGTGAATCACCCAGTTCAGAAACATTCGAGTTCTTTCTGATTTAAAACGGATTAAGATGAGTAATTTATAATCAAGCCGAGCCGCATAAAACGGTCGATTAATAGGACCGCTTTTTTAGGCCGCAAAATGAGATTTTAATACTTTTTCCAAGCGCCAACTTCCGCCTGCACCTTATTGCTGACCTTCGGTAAAATTCAAATTCAAAGATAACACCAAAATGATTTTTTACGTGATTAGGAAATTCGAAGAAAAAACTCCAAATCATGTTTACGAGATTTCGAATATCGAAGATGAGGCTAAAAATCATTCTTCTCGAGATTTTGAAATTCAAAAATAAAACTAAAATTCAATTTTTACGAGATTTCGAAATTCAAAGATTACTAGAAAATCATTTTTTTACGAGATTTCGAAATTCAAAGATACTTTGACCTTCAGAATAAATGTTCCATAGCACGTGACCCTGACCTCGTGGTATGTCAAACTATATTTATTCTACAGGTTCGGACCTTAAGCATCAATTTGCCTCAATATACAACCTATTACGACGTAAGCGTAGGTGGTAGCAGTGATCTATAAAAATCGTTCTTTTGCGTAGGTTGGATATTTCAAATAGCTCTCTAGGGGGCCCTGGTGATTCAATTCAAATTATGAACAGTCAGATCGACGTAGTTTGGCGAGTTCTACAACTAGTTTTACCGGTTTTTTCTTTACCTTTTTGAGACTTTTATCGATCATTTTCGAAAAAACTCACTTGGCCTCACTTTATCAACTTATTTTAACCGGAAAGTAAAAATATATTTTTGTGAACACAAAATTCGTCATGTCCGAAGTTAACTTTGGTGCTAAAGTCAATTTTAATTCAAACGTATAATACAATTATAGACATTGACACATTTTAGACTTTCTATTTTTTTCTGCGAACAAAAGTCAAAAATGTGTCATTATAGATTCCAGTGTCAAAGTTTAATTTTTAAAATGATGAGTTTAATTTTGCAATCATGCATCTTAAAAATGTTCGTATTAAAAAAGCTTGTTAAAAAATTCCACGAAAAAATATCCGGTTTAAAATTGTGGGTGCCTTAAACGATAACGGCATAGTGCGTGGCCGACTCTAACTGACAGTTAGAATGTGTACACAACTTGCCTTATTAAGTTAACAATCTTCAAGTAAGTTAACAAGTTTTTTTATTCGTTTTGGAAAAAACCCGTATAATGCCATAATAGTTTTATTACGTTTTCCAACAGTTCCGCCCACGAACTAGTCAACTAAGTTAACAATCTTGAAGTAAGTTAACATCTTTGTCACTTTTTATTAACGTACTTTGGTAAGTGGTGCATATCAACAAGTGACAAATAACAAGACGAACACGAACGATTGTAAGATAAAATAACCCCCTAACCAGCTATCTTAACAACTGTTTTCCTCAAAAACCGTTAAGATAATTAGATTTCGTTAAGAGAATGGGGTAAGAGGTTTTAAGATAATTAGAAATCGCGATACATTTTAGTCCAAAAATTGTTAAGATAATCCAACTTTGTTAAGATAACTGGTGTTAAGATAACTGTAATCTTCGGCTTTAAACTCCTCGGTAAATGACTCATGTCGGTAAATGACTCATATTCCCCAATTTGTTCCGTTGTTCACGGATATTTCTTAGTTTTGTTAACATATGCGTTTTAGAATTCACGGGCAAAAAGATGAACTTCAGCTGGTTAAGCAAATAAATTTCAGGTCTTTTAACTCGGTCAAATTATGTGGACAGATGGCACCGATACGCTTTTTTCCCGTTAATGGCATTATTATAATAGAAAATGAACGCAACGGCTTCTACGCTGAATTGTTTATTTGAACTTTACGGTGCATTTGGAACCGGTAAATAAGGGGCTATGGCAGAACAATCGAAAGCGTCAATCTGTGTTTGTCATATTTTATGAGTCGGCATTAATTCAGAGTTATTTAAATCGACGTTTTCACCATAAGTAATACTTATTTGCAAGTTCATTGTTACGTCTTCAAAAAGTCGTTCACCTAATACTAATAAAAGATGATTCGAATAGTTATTTTGTCAATATATGGAATGAGTATCGCAACTGGAATAAAACGTCTAACAAGGGGTACAAGTCGATCAGACCTGCTTCAGTCGGTGAAAACTTTATACCAAAAACCGGGTGTAGATGTTTATATAAGCCGTCTGATATGATTTCTGAGATAAATGGACAAAAAACAACGACCTCTGAGCGTTTATATCTGAATTCGGCCGGTTAACCACTAAGATGGTTCAGTTCTTTATTTTAAATTTACTATAACAGTAATGAATATGTCATATCAGACTCAAGAAAAATATCAATTTTGAACCAAAAAATCAATTATATGTGGCGCTTTCAGAATTACTGGCAAAAGCAAATCAAAAGAATATGATGCGGATAGTGCCTATGAATGAACCCAAAAAATGGGCACCATTATTTTAATCAATATATTCCAATACAAAAATCATTCAACTCGTTATTCTTTGCTCTAAAAATCAAGATACAGTCCTTGATTCCATAACAGCCGTTTTCCGTTCTCGAAAAAAACGGCCGTAATGGGGTAAATGGCCGTTGTGGAATTAAGGCCCCTCATGGGGTTAATTCGGGACAGATTGAAATAAAATGCTTTATTTCATTTTAAAATGTTTATTTTACGACTTATTCCATGATTTATGTGCCAGTCTTATATTGTAATCGTTAATTTCTGACACTTGCATGGAAATGCCTCATTTTTCAATATGTTAATAAAAGACGGCCGTTATGGAATACACAGGGTGCGCCGTTATGTTTCACAAAAAAATCCGAAAAAAATTAAACATAATGGGCCGAGCGGGAAAAAAGTGAAACATAACGGCGCAGTGCGTAGGCGAATCGGTCTGCACTTCATTGAGGTGAAACATAAAGGCTCCTACGGGGATTTTTCTAGATTGTTCAAATTTCCGTATATTTTTGGAGTATGCGCTACAATCGAGCGTTAAAAATTGCTTTGAATCAGAGAGACAAAATGGCCAAAAAGAAAAATAAACATTTTCTTATCATTTATCGGTAGCGACAAAAAAAAACTTATTATTACATTATGTGACGAAATTCCAGCGTTGTTTATAAGACAACTTTTTTGTGAAAAATTTGGCTAATTACTTTTTTATCTGAACTTATTTAGTGTTAATTTACTTAGGTATGTGGTGTAGAAATTTTACCGTCTGTTTGGATGCCGCGCACGATAGACTAAAAAATCGTCTATGACAAGTGCAGTATCATAGGAAAAGGTAAATAATACTTAAAAATAAAAATTATAATAATAAATTATAATTATAATTATAAAAATTAATATACTTAAATAAAAATTATAAATGTCTTTTATATTGGTATATTTTTTTATACCTTAGGTGAAACATAACGGCGCAGGGCGTAGGCGGATAAGCTGGAAAAATTTTCCGAAAAAAAATGAAACATAACGGCACGAGCGGGGACAAGTGAAACATAACGGCGCACCCTGTATAATCTTTTTTGAGGAAACAAGTGGCCGTTATGGGATAAAGGGCCAAAATGGAAGCCCCCTTATGGAATCACGGACTGTACCAAAAACAAGCCGGTTAAAGGCGCATCCTGTGTATTGTAAAATGATAACTGAGGGTACAATGCCTTACTTATCGTTGATTTACCGTCAATAATGAACGTGCAATTTTCATTTTAGACACATTCTTGGCTGCATGGGGACATGCTTATCTAACCAATAATTTTAGAAACATAAGTGATTGATGGAAAAAGAAAAAAACTGAAAACAAAACGTTTGGGGAGCCGTCTCCGTAAATTGTTAACCGACAGTGGTAAGATAAGCAGCCACCTGGTGCATATTAATTAATCCCCTCTACTGTAATTACGATGCGAGAAATTGGTCAATTTTGAAAGATTAATTTCTTTTAGTTCTTTGCTTAAGTGCTATAATAAACTTGCTTTAGTTCAGGTTAAACGTATTCTAACGGAAATCATGAATGTGTTTGAAGGTTAATAAAGTTTTTTTTGTTAGAAATTGAGGAATTTTTGGGCAATTTTTTTTTTACTCCTATTTGGAATACCATAATTCTTAAAAAATCCATTTTTGCCCAATTCCATATTTTGCCCGAGTGAGAGTACAACACAAAATTCACAACTTCGACTTTGGGAGTTAACTTTTGGTGGCAGAGGTCGGCATTTTGATTTTTTTGTCCAACCCGATCTCAATTCCGCGGGTAAAAGTCGGGTAAAGTTACCCGTGATTACCCGTTTCGGGTAAAACTCGGGTAACCAACCCGTTTGGCTTTACTAGGTCGAATTATCGACCTCTGCATGGGGGTCACCGTGCGACGATCGTCATTTAACGGCATATTCGTTCTCATATCGCATCAAAACGGCCTCAAATCAAAAATCGTTGCATGAATTTTTTTCTTCTGAATTTCTAAAAAATCTTCCGGAGATGAATTTGGAGACATCTGATGATTGTTTTATTGGTCTGTATGGATTCGTCATGCTCGACTACCGCGTAAAACAATTTGACAAAATATCCATTAACTCTCAGAGGAAGGAGTTTTTGGGAACCCGTAGGGGGAAAATGCGTGTAAATAAACACGCACTCAAAAAAATCACAATAATTCGAAATAATTCAAAAAAAAAACTGGTAAAGCCAAGTTGTAGAGCTCGTCAAACTACGTCGATCTGATTATTCATAAATTGATTTGGGCCACCAGGGCCCCCTAGAGAGCTGTTTGAAATCTCCAACATACGCAAAAAACACCGTCAGTGGAATTTTCTCGAAAAGTTGAGGGTGACCCACCAATACCCGTTTTGCCTTACGGGGCCTCCATATGCCTTAAATCGACGAAAAAAACCAGTTGCGTGTCTATT
>SCLG01000406.1:104341-134154 GCA_004367875.1 Oikopleura albicans
TGGTGGTACATCCTGTTGGCTGGCGATTATCTCAAGAATCGATTTTTGATCTATTTTTTTCTAGCTGGATTCAGTTGCCTTCGTAAAATTCGTGATGATGCGTTAAATCTGAATCGCAGTCCGACCACAACTAGTACATGCATTAAGCGGCTATCAACGGATGAACTTCAAACGGTTTCAATAAAGTGCTCCGGAAGAAATCTAAAAATAGAACTCGAAACGGACGATGATGACAATTAGGGGGGTGAGCCTAGGGTGGCCGCGATTAAAATTGGGGGTTCTCGGATCACTTTCAAAATTTGCACAAAAAATGTCATTACAAAAAAATTTTAATTTTAACTACAGTTCTGACTTCCAATACGGACGTTTTTTATTCTTGAAAATAGCGTCCGTATTGGGGTAAATTGTCACAAAGTGTCTACTGGTTTAGTCTCATGAAAATCGGCTGTATTTTCTACTGTTTTGAAGACATTTTTTCTCCAAAAACGTCCTTATTGGTATTAGGGGGTCGAAATGGGGAAAAACAGATTTTTTTACGAAAAGAATAATTTTTTCTAGAAATTTAGGCCTTGCAGGTCTCAAGATTTTTAGACCCGGGAAATTAGCTCAAAAATGAATTTCTTTCCAAGTTTTTACCAAAAATAACTTTTGGGTTAAAACCATGCCACGTCTCATGATACTTGTACACCCCTGCGCCGTTATCTTGCTACTTTCGCATAAAAAAAACTTGCAAAAAAGCAGAGCAAACGGAGAGATCTGCAAGATAACAGCGCAGTGCTTAACACATAAACATAGGGATTCTTAGAAAATCTGCCTAAAATAAATCCACAAGATAAGAGCAAGAAGGAGAAAATCTGCAAGATAACGGGTGACAACATAACAGCGCAGTGGGTTTTACCACATGCATCTTGAACCAATAAAAAATTGCAAATTCTAAAGTACTCTCAAGCGCCCGTATGTGGTCATAACAATTCTTTGGTAGTTTCGGAAAAAATCCCAAGGTCTGCAACACGAATTATAAAATTTTCATTTAGTTTCATTGGACATATTTTTGAGCGACTTATGGTCCACCCCTAACGCTAATCGATGAGTCACTTTTTGTGCAAATAGTTTCTAAATTGTTACATTTAAAGCAACAATTTGCCTAACGACCTCCAATTCGTCGTTGGCCCCCTTTTTTACTGCTCGAATAAGACATCATTATGTACTACTGATTGTGAGTTGAACAAATACAAAACAAAGAAAGCTCTTTTCGTTTCGTTTAAAACATTGTTTGGACGGCATGGATTTGCAAATTCTGGAACTAGAATTAATGAAACTTTGACGTTAAGTAGGAAATTTCCTTTCGGGTCTGTTCACAGATTTTGGCACCAGGTTCAGGCTTTAAAAACACACCGCTTGAGGGTTTATTCGGACATTTTCGCTTTCCAAAATCAGCCGGATAAACCCTCACGTGGTCGGATAAACTCCAAAGGCGTAGACGGAATAGCTGAAAATGTGCAAAACAAGGTGGCCGGATAAGCGCAGCAGCGGGCAAGGTGGATAAAGGGGAATCGATACGTCGTGTCTCATAAAATTATTATCACAAAAATTGAATAAAAATAATACTTCACCTGCGCCGTTATCGAACCAAAACCCATTATGGGGCCATAATTTTAACAAAATTTTGACTAAAGTTTTCCAGCTATCACGCTTACGCCTTGCGCCGTTATTTGGCTAAAATTACGTAATTAGGCGAATTTTTTCTCAAAGGATCCGATAACGGCTCAGGGGGCGTATACAAATTTCTTACATCACCTAGACAGTTATTTTAACATAGTTCGGTTATCTTAACACTTCTCAACCGAAACGTATCGCTATTAACAATTTTCTTACCAAAACCTTTATTATATGTCAAAGCCCAAAAGTTGCTGTTTTAAGTTCTAGAAAATATACGGCGCGCCGAGGCGCATATTGCTCGTTCTACTAATTTTCTAGAATTAAAAGACAACTTTCGGTTTTTGACAATTTTTCAAAAAGATTCGGCAAAAAGTTCCCCATTCTTTATTGAAAAACTAGACAATTTGCCATACATTTGCGTTTCGGTAATAACAGACAGATTTGACGAACTCACTTCACATTTTAAATAAATAACACCATCATGTTGTGAAATTTTATGAAATTGCATAATGTGTCAGTGACCAACGTATAATTGTTGAATTCGTCAGCTAATCCCGAAAAAATAACTGTTTTCGCGAATGGCTGGTACACGCAGTATATTTAACGAATTAAAAGATTATTACGTTTTATAACAACAAAGTGTTAAACCAGTAGTTTTACTAACATTTATGATCAATTTTTCTTACACCAGGCGTATACCGTGTACCATATACGGTATACGATTGACAAATTTGGTAAAAATGGGAAAATCGAAATTTTTTCTAAAAAAACCTTTATGGTCAAGTAGTAGAACTTGTCATAATGAGTCGGAAAGGAAGTTTTAAAATTTATTTGACCCACCATGAGCCGCTATAGAGCTGTTAAAATGTGTCAACCTACGCAAAATAACGAATTTGAGCCCGAAATTTTTTTTGAAAATTTTTTGCTTTTCCCACTTCTATCAAATCTGTCATTGGCTTTTTGGCATCCTTAACTTTCAAATTTCGACTCACTTTTGGCAAAATGAAAATTTTGACCCGATAACGGCACAGGTGGTGTATATTAAATTCCTAGGACATGCACAGACAACAAAAACATTAATTTTAGAGCGAAAAAATTTTGACGGAAAATATGAAAATTTACTTGGATTAAATTTGAGGAAGGCGTCAAACGTAAGCAATTATTCTCGAAGCACCTGGAATTTATTCAAAATCCAAATGAGATACAGTATCCGCGGTGAACCTGTCACTCCCTAAATCACCTGTTTTGATTAAAAGATCTGAATCCAAAATTGATCTCTAATTCCAACGCGTGTCATTTTCTTGTTTTTACACATACGAAAAATACACTACTATACTGTAACACTATTTTAGAAGTACATCGCTTGAACATTTTAAATGACAACATTTGAAATAACAGTTTTCTTTTGAGATAACACTGTTCCATGAAAAAATACTCATAAATTTTGACAATTTTTACCAGGAATTTAGAAAAATTTCTAATTTGAATTTAAAAGCAAACTTTTGTTCAAGTTTACAGATTTTCAACAACGATACCTATTTGAAATAACAATTTCGTTTTATGATATAAAGTTTTAGCATGTCCGGGTTAATACAAAGTAGGGCGGGCTTTTTTAATGGCGAAAAACTTTTGTGGCTCAAACACCGTAGCTCGTATACAGTCCTTGCTTTCATATCCTTTTTTCTTTCTCAAAGAAGCGGCCGTCATAGGGTTAATTTTACTTTTTCGACCAAAAATGCGCCCATTAGGGAAGCGGCCGTTTTGTAAGCGTCCCTTATGGAAGTACGGACTGTTATACCAATTTTCAACATGGCCAGCTTGGCGAAACATGGCGAAACATGGCGAAAAAACTGCAATTTTTCACATTAACCACCGTTATAACGCGTTATACGGTCAAGGTTACGTAATCGGATTTTTCCAGGGGAAATTGACCGGCTAACGGCGCAGGGGTACAATTGATGAAGAAATTATAAAATCAAGCTTTCAGCGTATTTTTCTGCATTACCAGATTCATGGAACTCTTTGATTCATTACAAAGTTGCTTGTGTGTTATGTCAAAAAAAGTAAAATAAAATATGCTCACGACTGTTAAATCACATTTTTCGGTTGAGCTTAATCCCGGCTTACGATTGTGATCAATATAAGCTCTGAGCCCTTATCTGGCACTCGGATGTTATTAAGCCTTTCGTTCCTTTGTATTTGTGAATTTTATATGAACAACTTTTTCGAAGATTTTATCCCTTATTAAAGCTTTGCAAATTGTGTGATTTCCACAAAAGTTCAAGTACAGTTATATCGCGTTTTTCTTGACACTTTCGCATGACTTATACAGTAGGGCCTAAAATCGGTCAAGATATGGGAGCACCGACTGTTTGACCATTTCTAGGAACCCTGAAAATACAGAAACGTTTCCCTTTAAAAATTGGGGATTACAATAGGACGTTTTAGACTTTTCCGCTATTCTGAATCCAACCGAGACAAAAAAAAACTGCTACTCGGCGTTTAACATGAATTTCCGCCGTCTTTTCTCCCTCATGTTCTAAATGGCGATATTCGAGCTTTTGGCGTGCGGAAAAAAACTCGAGTATGATTATCTAGAAAATACGAAAGACGGCGTAAATTCATATAAACGGCGTAAATTCATATAAAACGCTGAGTAGAGAGTAAATATTATTAAGCTGCAAAATGAGCGCAATCCATTAAGTGCACTTGTTCTAGAATTTCAGAAACTGCTTTCATTTAGCACCTTTTTTGCTCTCTAGCGCCATAACTAGTTGTATTTTTCTGTCACGGTTGGATTCAGGAAAGAAAACTACGTCGGATGTAAAGGTTTTTAGAAAAAAAATCCGCCCTCGTGAAAAATCTTAAGAGTCCCAAGTGGGGCGCAACCCAAACAAAAAACGTTAAAAAGTATTGCTTAAGTTTCGTGACTCACTAAAAAGGTAAAATATGTTTATATTCAAATATTAAACCGAAAATGAGAGACTTTTCGATTTATTTGCAAAAGGGGATTTTGATCCGCGAAAGCTGTTGACCGAATTACACGGAATTTCGTGCTTTCACAATATCTGACTGTTTTGTTTTCATCAAAATGCTTGAATCCTTTCATCGCTCGCTGGAAATATTGCCATATTTGTCAAACAACGATTATAGTTTTTTTTCTGATCCACTCGTAATTCTTATTGGATAAGCGAGCATTAATACGTCACTTGTTTATTTGGGAAAATGGCACATCCATCCGACCGCTCCATACAATAATTATAATTTTGAAAAGAGCAAAAAAAAAAAAATGTCAGACCCGTATGCGATTTTCATAACTTTATTTCATAACTTAAAGTTGCAACTTTTTTTGATTCGTTTTCAAATAAATTATAGAAAATTGCAAAAGTACACCCCTGCGCTGTTATCTTGCAACTATCGCATGAAAAAAATTTGCAAGATAACGGCGCGAACGGGGACATCTGCAAGATAACAGCGCAGTGCTTAACACATAAAGATAGGGATTCCTGGAAAATTGTCCGAAAAAAATCTGCAAGATAACGGGTGACAAGATAACAACGCAGGGGGTGTAGAATGAAAGGGTTTAAAATTCCTGAAACAACAATAATATTAAAAAATTAGTTAAATAATCCAATTAACGAATTTTGTAAGGAGAACTTGCCATGAAAATGGTGCCCAATTAACGGAATAAAAAAAATACGGCATTTGGCCAATGGCGACAACGCTAAACAAAAAAGTGAGGAGCGATCGACGGAGATCGGTTTTCGAGCACGCTGATTGGCCGGCCACGGCCGAAGAGATTCTTTTTCTCTATCAATTGCCCAATAGCCACATTGAGCACCGTTTTCATAGCAAATTCCGCTTACTCCTTGCGCAGTTATCAGGCACCCTACGCAGTCGCTCATCATGGTATATGTTTTGTTTGTTTTTTGCAAAACTGGTTTGTCAGTAATCCCGACAAAATTAATGAAATAATGTGAATAGGGATTTTTTGCAAAATTGAATTAATTTGATAGATCAAACAATCGTGAAATTCGAAAGTTCGCCATGTTTTATCTGACAAAAATCGTGTCAGGTTTATGTCCGTTTTTGACGTTATGGCGACCTTTTTGTATTAACAAACGGATGCGTTTTGTACTGTGGCTTTTAGGGCGTCCACTGTCTCGGCACGTTAGTGTACTGTTGAGAATCGAAAATACTACGTTCGAAAAAATCCATTTCGGGAACGAAAAATAATAATGATAACAAAGGGTTTTATTTGATCAATATTATTCATTTTTATACAAGAGCACCTACGCGATACGCAGTTAACCGGTTGATTGTTATTAAGTGCCTAATTTTTGAATTTTTTTTTACTGCGAATCCTACAGGATGTACATGTATCTTTTATTCAAAACAATTTTTGTCCCTAATCTAGAAAAAAATTTAATAATTTTTTTTTGAAAAAGAACTTTCACAATGTATTACTTTAAGTCTGGAGCTTTTGTAAATATATCGAATCTTATATTACACCCCTGAGCAGTTATCTTGCGAAAGTATTTCCGTAAAATGACAAGATAACAGAGCAGAACGTGGGCGAAAAAAAATAACGAAAAATTACATTTCTACAAAATAATTGGCTACGAGTTAACTGCGTAGGCACAACAATACCAAAATATTGCATTTTAGAAAGATAAGTGATTGCAAGATAACTGCGTAAGGGGCGTATATAACTTATGTATTAAGTTTTTCATCATCGAAATAATAAATTTTATTTATTTGAAGATATCTAAGTTTAGGGCAGTTACCCTAATAGCATTTTTCTCTCGTGGCAGTTAACGTTGTATAATAAAGGAACTACTTGATTAACAGCGGCCATTTGTTTCTTCCCGAATTGACAAGTGCCTTCACCTAGTTCGAGTATAGAACGACAATTTGCCGAAGAACAGATTAGTTTTATATACAATGCATTCTTAAACAATAGTTTATAGACTATTAATTATAGTGTATAAATACTAAAATAGGGAAAAGTCTAAAACGTTGAGCGTTGGTAAATGCAACGTTGGAACGTTGAGTTAAAGAATGAGACTTTCAGAGTTTTTTGCACGGAAAAAATAGACGACAGAATAAGGGTTACAGTGAAAGGTCCTTTGGACCTGTAAAATGCTCTCTAGCGCCAACACCTGTCTCCTCTTTCAAATTTTGTTATTCTACTAACGTAATCCACGCAGCAAGCTGTATCATATAACTCCCTGACTAGTTATCTTAACACCAGTTATCTCAACACTATTAAGTTATTTTAACATTCTAAAATGCTCTAGAGCGCCAACACCTGTCTCTTCTTTCAAATTTTGTTATTTCATAAACGTAATCCAAGCATAAAGCTCTTTCATATAAGCCTTGACTAGTTATTTTAACACCAGTTATCTTAACAAAAATGAGTTATCTTAACACTTTTTCAGCAAAGCATTTGTTAAGATAACTCGTTAGGTGGCGTTTATGACTTTCAGAAAATTCTATTTTTCTGTGCAGAAAAGTCTGAAAAGTGTCCGTTAAAAAATCCCGAAAAAGATCATTAGTTAGATAACTAGGGTTAAGCAAGTTAATTTTTCGTAGCTAACGTGGCCTTTATGCATGCATTTTTAGGGGTGCCGCATATATGCTGTAACATAAATAATTTGTGCATTTTTAATAAAACGAAATGATAATTATCAAATCGTCTTTGAAATTCCCTTTTTGTACTTGAAAGATCTTAGTTCCACGCAGAATTAACCAAATGCAACCCAAAATTATCATTTCTACTGAGCATGTTCTATTAAGTTAACAAACCCAAATTGCAATTGTATAGAAATGTATGTTTTCGTGTTGTGGTTGAATATTTTAAAAACAATTACGGCGAGAAACCCCAACGACATTTCATTGCAATCTCAATTGCCAATCGCTATTTTATGCATAACAATTATCTTTATAAATTACAAAAAAAAAACACGTACTTGGGCACTCTAATAAAAGTGTNGTAAAAGGTTCCCAATCCATTTTATCATCTTCAAAAGCGACTGGGCAAATATTAAAATAAGAAACGTCATACATTAGAACTTTCTTATTTTTGTAATAACTTTTTGTTGGTTTTTGATCATAATAAAATTGTATTTTACCGCGTTCAGTCACTAACGCACATACAGATTGAGCAGTGCCTTTGAACACAACTTTTAGTATTTCATTATTTTCTTCAATAACCAAAAAACATAAATAAATGTCTTCTTTTGGGTAAATAGAAATACTTTGTATTATTCCTAAAAACGACATTCTCAATGATATTTACCAGAAAACATTATTTATATAGCGTTCGACAGGTTTGATTATACCATGTTATAAAATATATTGTTCAGAACCATTAAATAAAGTGTTTTATAATTGTAAAGTGTTTTTTGTCCGTCGCGCCTAACACACACATCCTCGTAAAAATTGATCAAAGATAACATATCGATGATTTTGGGTGTCATTTTTTGTAAGGCAACTTAGGGTTAGGGTTAATTTAGGGTTAGAGTTAACTTAGGGTTAGGGTTAAGTTAGGGTTAGAGTTAACTTAGGGTTAGAGTTAAGTTAGGGTTAGGGTTAACTTAGGGTTAGAGTTAACTTAGGGTTAGAGTTAACTTAGGGTTATAGTTAACTTAGGGTTAGAGTTAACTTAGGTTTTGACTCACGCGCCTAACACACACATCCGCGTAAAAATTGATCGAAGATAACACATCGATGCCTTACAAAAAACGACCCCCAAAATCATCTATATATACACTACTAATGTTGTTCGTAGACTTTTATTATGTATTCCGTTTTGTGAACATTTCACCCAATGTCGTATTATTAAACTAGAAAGGGACAAGTGGCATATGACTACCACTTTGGCGAAAGATAGTTAATTTGTCAAAGTTCTGGTAAAACTTCGTTATTGACGGTGAACGTAGGTGATGAAGCTTTTAAACAGGCACTTCAATTGTAGTTTGAGTATATACACCCCTTGCGGAGTTATCTTGAAAATGGATTTTCAAAAATAGCTAGATAACTGCGTAGGGCGTTGGCGGACATTAGAATTCTAAAAAAGGTAAGATACCTTCGCTGGGCGTTGAGGAAAAAGTAAATTTTATAAACATGGCAGGATAACTGCTAAGTGCGTGGGCGGACATGCGGAAATATATGTAAAGTTGATGTGGTAACGAGTTGATACTTTCGTTTCCGATTTTTTCGTCAAACTGTCAAGTCGTTCCGAATCGTCACTTCGTTCCGTCACTTTTGGCCATTTTTGTCCAAATTTTGCCCCTTTTGCCCAAGAAACTCCAAAAAAGTGTCACTTCCAAATTGTCAACTCGTTACCAAACCAACAATATTACAAAAATGTTACTAAATACTGAATTTTGGCAAGAAAAATTGTTGCAAACGGGGACTTGATTCAAGTCACTTGAACGTATGATTCAATAAACATATTGATAACAAATTCATAAGTTTTGATTCGCATGCTGCATGCGGCGGTTTTCCTAAATGACTCAATGGCAAATTTTTTTCAATGTTAAGCTCTTTATTCTAGAGACTGTTTTTGCAGATTTTTGCAGGAAAAATAATGGACAGTAACTTGGTGCCCCTTTCGGGGCAGATTTCGTGCGGCCTTGCGTCTCACTTGGAGTTTTGTAGGCTCGACGGATCCCAAATTAGTCCTTTATTCCCCTTATCACTCTAGGGTTGCCGATCCAATCTTAGCGGTCTCTGAGTGGTGCGAAATCTGACACCATATTAAGTTTTATTTATTTTTAATTTATTATCGTATGAAAATAATTAATATTGTTTTTCGACACTTTCATTAATGTTTTTGTTAAATCAGAGAAACAAACTTATTGTGTACATAATATACACATTTTATTTCGTATGTGGTGCATCTTGACTTTTTGTATTTATTTTAATTCGAAATTAGTGTTTTATATGTTAGAAATACAATTATCTAAATTTACACTTTTTTTCGAAATTTTCTAGATTTCGCACCGCCGCTTGTGATTTTTCTTCTTCATTCGTGCAGAATCACATTTTTGATAACACTCCCAACACAGTCCACAGTTGAGATACATTTTTTTATTTATCGATAGATTTTCGATTTTCGGTATTTGTTGTTGATTATCGCCAACGAGTGAAGTGCAATGGATAATTATATACTGGACGAGCTCCGTAAGGACATCGCCGATTATGAGAAAGAGCTGGAGGGTTTGCTTGGGGGCAAAAAAGTTGAGAACTTGTGGTCGAACCAGAAAATTCGTTATTTTCAAACGCGAAATAACGTAAGTATTTAATAAAATTCGCCTGTTAGGTCTCACATAATTGATTATTGGGTTTGTGGGACAAAACGATTCACGAAAAAAGTATGGTAATATAATTACCAATGGTGAGATATGTGTCATTTTAGGCTTTTTCGCCCAGAATTTATTTTGAACAGTTTTTCCTCTCACGCTGTACCATTTGACTATGTGGTCAATGAGCTTATGTACTGCATTTCCAATGTACACTTTTGAGTGTACGCCGGCGTACACGAGTGTACACTAGTGTACGCCGGCGTACGTGAGTGTACACTAGCGTACGCTTTCAAATTTTTCTTTTGACTTTTATATTGGTTTTTCTAGCCATATTTTTTTTGTCTTTTGTTATTTTTCTTTAAAATGAAACAAAAACTTATATTGGTTTAAGTTAATTGCTGCACGTGGCCGTTTATCATCTATGATGTCAAAGAGGGCCCTTATCCAGCGAACTAAGGGCAAAAATGACGATGGATCGAGTTCATGTTCATCCGGGGTTGTTTTTCCCCGGGTCCCAATTCCCTCAATCCATTCTCAGGCCGCCCCGTCGGTTTATACCGTTTCAAGTTCACCCACTGAGGATCCGCCTATTTCGGCACATGGTACCAATTCAGTTTTTTCATTCACGGATACCGATGAGGTGCATTCGGAAACTCAAGATGATACCGAAGAAACACCAATGGCCGAGTCCACAGTTCCATCTGAAATGATGTGGACTGAATCTATGCGTCGGGCTATGGAATTTATGAAGGGCTATCGACGGGTGCCTATCTGGACAACCTCAACTTCGATAACTGAGACATCATCACCCGAGTCTGATATTGATGAATGCGCGAATACGGCTGAGGACGTATCCGAAACCGATTATGAGACTGAGGTCGGTTTTTGGACGTCGCCCGGTTTCAATAAGCTCTTATCCAAGCTTACCCAGCCGTATGAGGATTTTGTACATGACGGTCGCGCTTTACCCGACAATCCCTTGTATTACGCAATGCACGAGATCTCCGTGGGGGCACTTTTTGACGTAAGTTAGGAATATATTTGGATACATTTAGCTTGTTATATTTATAACTGACAAGTTTTTTGAAATAAAAAGTTTTCGTGTACCTAGTATTTTTCTAGAAAGCTTTATATTATCGAGAGTCCGTCCCTGAATACTTTTTACATTGTGTATATTTGTGAATTATAAGACACCAAGTGGTGTACTGGACCAAAATAATTTTTTATTCTGGATTTTTAGCTTTTTATTTTCAATTTTCGAATTGTACTAATTTTTATGGAAGATTTTATAAAATATTGCCGCCGTGCGTGCCGAGCCCGCTCTTGACCCGCACAATTTTGTGTTATAGTCCCGAGCGGGCCCGGCCCGCACTGTACGGTTTATTTTCCATTTCCGAAATCTTTATGATCTTTAACCTATAAGTATAGGTTAATTTATACTTATTTATTTCGTTTCAGTTGTTAAAGGTGATCATGAAACCGTCATGTCACTTGGAGATCAACATTTTCCAATATGGTATCAAAAATCAGGATCCTCTCGTCTCCGGAGCTGTTTATGGAAAATTGGGCGGTTTGATAAACTACATTTTGCAGGATTATTCCCCCGATCGATTGGCTCATTTGGCCCAGTATTTGGAAAGGTAATACTGTATAGGACTCTCGATTTGCATATAATATTTTCACTATATCGATTTATGTTTTATTATTTTTGGAAGTTCTTTTTATCGTGATTCTAAATTAACTTTTGAACCCGAAAATTAAACAAATCAATGTCACCTAAACCGCTTAGTTTGGGAAATTCATGTATTTTTTGGAAATATTTTTATAAGGACTGTTTTTTTTGTTTGAAATTTCATACATATTTTTTATATTTATTATTTCTGTAGTCTGAATGTGCTCACGAACGCAATTACGCATTGTTATCACGTACATGAGTGGGTGCCGTTATCCGACAAAAAACGCCAAGACATATTTTTGATAAATATGTTGGCCGATAAAATTTCATCGCATGTATACGAGAAGGCCACCCCTGAACAACGCGTGTCAACTGGATTCAACCCGACTCAAATTTGCGTATATGACACTATTTTGGCTATGTCTGCGCCTTGCTTTATGGCGCCCGACGCCGAGCCAGAGCTTACGCCGGCTCCTGTCGAGAATGATCGACCCAGGTTGTATAATAAGTCATGATTACTCCGCACCTCTTTTTTTTTCTTTTTAATTTTATGAATTATTTGTTCATCTGAACACAGGGAGAGATGAATTTTGCGGAGATGACTTGTTATGTAATGGGGTGTATCTATTATTATTTGTAACTATATGTTTCATATGTACATTGTTATATATTTTATTTTTTCATATACAGATGTTGGATCGAAAACCAACGCTCAAAAATTGGCTCTCAAGTATGCCTGGTAGCAGACTGAGACCCCCCCATTTCATAATAAGGCAACTCCCTTATATGAAACAAAATAAGCAAATTGGGTATAACGTCAAATAAAATTGGCGCGAAAAACTAACGACAAGATTTATGGTACGCATTATTTTTTCTCAACCTAGAATCTGTTTTTACTCGATTTTTTAGCTTTTTTAGCATTATATGTTCCATTTATTAACATTTCTAGAATCAGGTTCTAGAATTTTTTGTATTTTTTGCCTATTATTTTGTAGAATACCAATCTTATTAAGTATTTCTAGCCCGCTGACTGTACGCTGCACCGTTTCTGGGAAAAACTTTACTCTGTGGAAACCCGATAAGAAATATTTCGAGTCTTTTTTCATAGATAACCATGAGACAAACCCGTTTCGAGTCCCACAATATTTATCCCCTGGGATGCAGGTCACTGGTCATAACATTTTGGAAAACGGCGTTTTAAGTCCTACTCCCTTTTATCCTCCACGGCGTATAATGGTCGATAATTTTAAATTTGAACAGTCTGATGTGGTCCGCGCTCGTGCCGAGTGGTTAATTTTGCGAAATATGCCCACTAAGGGCCAATTTCGTTATACTATCCAAGCTGCCCTGATAAATAATAAGCCACACACGTGTCCGTATGGCGCAGGGTTAGACCGCATGTATTGCCCACATGAAACTTGTGTACAGTGTAACCTGCGGTGCGGTCAATTGGACACTCACGACATGCCAACCAGTATATCGCTGATGAATATCGCCACCTGGTTATTACATTGCAAAGTCAATGGTACCCAGGTTTGTTTTTCATTTGTCAGCGATATACTGTAATAAAACATGATTTTTTAGGAAGATCAGATTGTGTACGTGCCAGATATCATTAATAGTGCACATGATCCGACACAGTTGCTTTCGATTAACAATCATGCAACTACTCAGCGCACGGCCAATTTCGGAAAGTTTTTCCAGGTCATAACTGGCAAGGGCAAGCATCAGTCGGCGAATGCTCGACGTCCGACTCGTGGAAAAGAGGTATATTAACGTGTGATTTTTACGATTTTTTCTTATTTCTTACGAAATAATAGACTAACTATTTTTTTATAATTATTTGAATTTTAACATTTTGGGTAAAAAGGTGTTCCAAATTGGGCACCCCCTGTATACTGTGTTATTTATGAGGCATTATCATAATTTCATGATAATTTTTATATATTCGTATACAGGGGGTGCCCAAGTAGGAACTCCCCATGTATTCTATGTTTATTAGATCAATGTTCCCCGGAACGAAATAACCTTACGGCTACTACTGGAGCGAAGTGGAATTATTTATGTGTTCGATCAGATATGTTTCGATCGCTTCAATATTTCGCCATTGAGTCAAAATATCGAGTCATTGCATAAGTTTCATGACGAGGCGATAATCAACTTTTGGGGCCGCTATGGGCCTTATAATTATACGACCGAAAATGCCTTACAAGCGTTCCTAGGAACCGATTTCCAAGGATATAACGGAAAGTACGTATATTATATGGTTAGACGGTAGAACTTAATACCCCAATCATATGTGTTTATACATTTTTATATATTTCATACACATAATATAGGTGAATTACTGTAGTACCGTTTATAAGGTCTTTCCCTTATTATTGTAATTATGCTAGCTACCTACCTACTACGGTGTAATTTGTGTGCTAGTTAAAAACGTTTATAATTTTTAGTGATCTTCAACGTCATTTTACAGCGTTACAGGCCGATATTGACGTTGAAGTTGAGGATACGTTGACTTCAACTCGATTATTACATGAGTGGAGAGGGGTGCGAAACGATTTTGACGATCGAGCCGAAGCTCATCAATCGCGACCCGATTTGACATTGAAGTTGATTTTGGCAAACAGGCATCCCGAACTTGATGTTGCCGAATCACTACCGGCTTATAATTTCGCTTATCACAACGGTTTTTGCCCCGAGTTTATGTGCCAGGATCGGACAGACATTTTCTCGTGCTCGTTGAACCGCGATGTTTATGTTAAATTTTGCGACGCGATGGACTCGGCTAATTCAGCACGTGTCGAAGGTGAACTTGGCAATCGGCCTATGGATCCTAATTTCGACACCTCCACTTTTGGTAAAGTGAATTAATTTTATTATTTGAGTAGTACATCATAGGCGATGTTTTAAGTTATGTTTTTTTTTTTATTTTTGAATACATAAAAAAAAAAAAAAACGATTTCATGTCTTTTCGTTGTTTACATAATGTGTTTTTCTGGTTATAAGGTCAAGCCTAGTACTTGTATAACGAGTACTTATATCATTTCAAATGATTTATATTCTAATCATTATTTTATTAGACGTTACCGGACGCGTCGCTTCCGCCCTTATTAATGCGGGTTTCAATGAGGGCACTATAAATGATGCATTTTTGCACTTTGCCGTCCCCCAAATGCACTACGATGGTACAATTCGCGAATATCGTGGTCCGATCATGCGTATAAAGGTGATGCCTGATGACCGAATTCGCTACTGGTTCGTTTTTAGTTTATTTTTGGACAGTATTTTTCACAGTAACGCAACTGACTTCTGGTCCGACGCTACAGAAGAAGAAATTTTTAATCACAATTGGTGGTGATATGTTTTTTCATAAAATATGATTTTTCAACAGTGTGTATGATTCAAAATAATAGCTATTATGTGTATTCGCAACTTCGGTTGTTTGCCTCTGCAATTATAATCAATGTTCTGTATGACGTTTTTATATATTCTATACGGTTAATCGTGTTCAACTTACATTCGTATTTTATCATGAGAAAAAATAAAGTTCAAGTTATTCATTTTCTAGCTCTCAGTTTTGTTTATAATACAATTGGCAAAGGGTGCCAATGCTTATAATTGTTTATGATCCGGTTTTTGTAGGTTATAAGGGTGGCCACAAGACGAACCCAGTTATTCACTGATTTCGACTCGTGGCCGCCCTTATTTCATTAATTTGCACTCATAACAGTTTGTACAGTGTGTTCACCCGCATTGGCACCCTTTGCCAATTGTATTTTATTAAATACATTTTTTCATACGGTGTAGTTTTTGAGTCTGGTATTTGAAAAGTTATTCTTTCATAACTTTGTGTAATAATTTTTACTTTCGAAAATCATTAAATATGTGGATAATATTATAAAATGTGGATTATGAAAAAATGTGGACTATTAAAAAACGCCTTTTCCCTTATGCTTTTCTAGTAATCATTTTGGGCGAGTTTTCGCGGCTTTTTTAACAAGTGGGAACCGCCTTCATACGTTGGTGTTGATTTTCGAGTACGGCCTTTGCCCACTTTTTCGTCAACATAATTTCTTTTACGGCATGCTTTTTTCGCACTCGTTCCCACGAGTGGTGACATTAAAAACGGTGTGTTGATAACATGTTTTTTGTTATTGTCATTTACGACCAAAGAGTCATCTAGTAGGCTGTTAACGCCTCGGTGTTTTGAAATTGACGTTGAGGCCGCGTTAAACGATTCGTCAACGTCATTTTTGACAATAACAATGCCAAGTTTATCGACCATTTGCTCTAGTCGATTGAATGCTTGAACACCCGGATTATTAGCCAGGCGTTGTAATTGGCTTATCAGCTCATTTTGATTTGAAATTTCGGCTAACGCCGCGCACAATTTATTTCCGTATGTCTCACGGATATGTGCTGAAATGGCCATAAGACGGTGTGTTATGGCGATGCCGCGATTACTGTATAACTCATGTCTTTCGGCAAAATCTTCGGTGGTCAATAGTGCGCCCAAATTCAAATCTCGGATATTGTTGATCTCAGAAAAATTTGACAAAAATTCCCCAATTGGCAATTTGATGCGAGACAGAAATGTCTCGATTTTTGAGCAGTCTTTTTCCAATAAAATATTCCGTGTTTTTGCCACATTTTCCAAAGCGATTTTGCGGTCGGTATTAATGTTGTATTGAAGATCTTCCACATTTTTAATCCTTACGTCGACTTTTTCGATATTACGGCGCAATAATTCCTGGCAATTGCCAGTTAGTAGGCCTTGAAGCTCTTCAATTTTTATTTGCTTATAAAAATTGTGCGTAGACATCAGGCGTCGGCATTCCAAGTCAAGTGCCCCAAAGAGGGCCGATATCTGCGTATTACGGGTGTCGAAGGCTTTAACTATACCGTGTGATAGAAATGTATTTTCTGTTAGGGCATCAATTCGTAAATCGTTTTTTGTCTTGAAAAATCCCTTGACCGCATATGTTTTGAGACCAATTCGTCGACGTTCGACATCATTCACATCATCGAAATCGAGGAAGCGACGACCACCACTGGAGGAGCTGATTGACGATTCGACGCTAAGGGTTGCAAAGATGTCCGAATCAATGCTCTGCTTTGTTTCCGAGCTGCATATTTCAGGTACGTCTGCAATTTCAGGCATTGGAATTCCTTTAGGTGGCTCTTGTGACTGTGAGTTTATATCGGATGAGTCGTCAAATCCGAATCTGACCACCGCTTCGCGGCACATGGCTGCTGTAAGGACGTTTTCGCCCAGCATACCAAGGAACTTTTTCGACAGGTGGTTCCATAATTCTGGATTTTTTAGACACGACTCTTCTTTTTTGAACACAAAATTTGCGATTTTTGGAATAACATACGCAATTTTATGAAGGGGATCACTTTTTCGTTTGCCATATTCATGACAAATTTTAACAAATAAAGGTGACTTTTCCAGAAGTTTTTTCACGGAATGTTCACCGAACGTTCGGATAACCACCTCTTCTTCACCAAATTCCGCTGCACGTTCATGGATGTAAAATTGCGCTATTATTTCTAAGATAAGCGCATTGTAGACCAGCACATTATCACTATAATGTGATTTGACACGGCGAAAAATGTCATTACAGCATTCATTGCACTTAAACTCGAAGGTATCTTTATGAAGCGTATCTTCCGGCCATTTTAGTTGTTGGCAGGTGACGTGTGTGCGATTTTTGGGCGGTAATGTCCGTATAAAGGAAACATTTTCATCTCGTACGAGTAAGAAATCGACATGACCTCTACGGGCCCAGAAATCGCGGACCGACTCATGGTCCAAAAAGTCACATATCGAAATTTCGCGTAACTTTTTCTTCTGTTTAACAATTTCCCATTGATTTTTCGAGTACAACGCCACCCGCTTGGTACCAAGATATTGTACCATATACAATTGTATGTCATTAAATGACTGACCGTCGAAACGCGCATTTTCCAACTTCTCATCGGAAATAATTGCTTAATAATATTTATAAGTTATGGATCGGGCAAACCCTTACTTTGATTGTTATTACTAGTGATAAGATTTTTGATCGAGAAGTGTGTTTTAATAAACACATCGTTTTTATGAGTACACCCCTACACTATAATATGGACTTTTATCCCTATATAGCACCGTCCAGTGTAGGGGGTTGGTTATAAGGTCAGGCGACTTTTTAGTAAGAGTCGCCTGACCTTATAATTATGAGGCTTATTGGACACATGTCATACGTACGTCCCTGACATGTCAATTTCAGAGTTCTAAAAGTGGGACTTATGATAGAAATATGTATACAGGACAACGTCCTGATTATATTTCCAACGCACGATTTGTGTTATATCTTATGATATAACAGGTGGATGAAAGTTACACAATACACTGGTTCACTAATTAGTCAAAACAAAATAGATTATTTTCTTTGTAATAATCTGATATTCTGTTACTGTATGAAATGTTATAAGGCTTTACGTCTTTATGGAAATTTAAGATTCTATCTTTAGCATAATTAGAGAAAATTCTGTTATGCTTGGTCATACTATGGGCAAAGCCGCTATATAGGATATAATCAAGTTCCTCTTGGTCCTCTCTATTTTTTACGATTGGAGGAAAGTCATCGTATATTTTTAGATCTAGTTTATTGAGGTTTAACTCTAATGAGTCCTCTTCATTTAACTTGGTTGGGGCACACTTGTTACAAAATTCTGTTGTTTTTTTATATGGATGTTGGCATTTAAGATTAAAGTATTGTTTAACATTATTCTTAAACTCAAAAGTACCAAATAGTGCCCTTATATGTTTGGGTAGTTTGTTAAACTGATCAATAAAGCAAAACGGCCATGCATTTTTTAAATCTAGTTTACTGTTTTTTTGTTCTTTTTTACTTAATTGAAATCTTTTTGGAATTACCAACTTGACCGAATATTGCCCTTTGTTTACATGATAGTAAAACATATTTTTTAGTTGGCCTATCCGATAACGGCCGTTACTGTCGTCTTTGCAACTATATGGACGGATTACTGGAAGGTTTACATTCTCACAAACGACGAACTCATCAAGTAAGCTACTCAATTTTTTCGGTTTTTCTGTCATAAATACTGTATTTAATTTGTTCATGGCAAGATACATGTGAGTATTGTATAATGAGCGTAGGTTAAATTTCTTCAGTAGTTCATTATACGAAATGTAACGCCCTATTTGATGTTTCTCATTTCTACTAAGTATTTTTAACCCGTTACAGAACTCGAGTTGCATCTTAGAGTACCATTTTGCACTTAGCGTGGGTTGGCACTCTAGAGCATGTTGGAATGATCCCACCGCTTGGGAGTTAAATAAATTTACAATCTGTTTTACCGAACCATATCCCCGCATATTACAGACCCTATGACGTGCTGTAATTATTTTACCGTAAACATGTGCGCACTGCGCATCCATGTTAACTTCCGAGTTTATGCGACAGCCTAGGTATACTATTTCGCTGTCCAGTTTTATTTTTTGTCCATTATGTTCAATGTGTACATTATCTGACCAAAGTGACTTACCGACACGTAGACAGACTGTCTTTTCCGCAGCGATTTTTATGTTGACCTTGGCCATACAGCGGTCGACATCTTTAAACAGGTTTTGACATTTCAATTTCACTTCGTTTTCCGATGATCCCGAGACAATCGCAACTACATCATCGGCAAACGCAATTAAATTATGTTTTTCGGATAATTCCCGTAATACCGGGTTATAAATCATGGAAAATATCACGGGCCCGGTTAATATTGGGCACTTGAAGAAAAAAAAACACAAATCAAGAATTGAAATAAATCACACTGTATTTACAAACAAATGTTCAACAGAGATAATTTTGGTTTAAGTAAGCTTTGTTAGGAAGCTTGTATTGAAAATATCACGACTACAAAACTAGTTAAGTTATCAGCAAATAATAAACGTTTATGTTATTAATGAACTATTAGTAAACGTATAATGGGTGGCTCAAAATTATGGGTTTTTTCACAGATAAATGCTACTGATTTCTTAAATTTACCGAGTACAGGGGGTTAAAAACCCGATAATAACTGTTAGATTTAAATTGAACCAGTTAAGTATGTGGTTAGCAAACTTATTTGTTAACTACAGCGCACTGATAGTGCCAAATGGCACTGTTTTCATTTATTTCAACAATAGCTCCGAATCAATAAGAGCTATTTGGCAAAATTTGGCCACATTAAGCATGACGATTTTGTTGATGGGATGTTTGAACGGATCTTCTAAATTCTTGTTTAATTTTATTTTTGACATCAAGAATATTCGTGTCGTTATCTTTGTAGACTTACTTTCAAAATCATGTTGTTTAAACAGCATGTCAAATTGAAGAGTTGAAGAAAATATTTTACTTGTAAGCTCCTTTAGGACATCCTTAAAATCACGACAAACATCGATTGGGTATAATTTGTAGCCTATAATGAGCTTAATAATATAAAAATAAAAATTTACAAATAAAAAAACATTTTTGAAAAAATAAAACTTATACAGTAAACGGTATACAGTATACAAAACGTGGGACAATTTTATTTTCTGATTTTAAGCAAATAGTTCAAAACATATCTCAATATTTAAACTATCATAGTTCACGAGAATTTTTATGGTTCAGGGTAGGATTTAATCCGTGAATCATATAAGTAAAAATTACGATTTGCCCATTCCTACTAAATCTAAAATTGTTCTTCAACGTAGAATATAAAACATTATAAATCTGCTAAAAGGTGAAACCTTACGGCAGACAAACGACGCGACGAAGGTAAACATTTGCTTTTCCGTAAAAAAATAATTTCGAAAATATACATCGCCTGTCTACGGAAGTTAAAAAAAAAGTCTAATAAAGTTAACACGATTCCTAGAATTACAAAAAATCATAAAAATTAATACCTTTTCACCCCCATCAAACTTCCATAGATAGGTGGTGTATTTTACATACAGTATGTAAAATACACTCCCTGCGCCGTTATCGGGTCAACATTTCGAGGACAAATTTTGACCCGATAACGGCGCAGGGGGTGTATAATATGTTTTATCGAAAATGAAACATTACCAAAAACTTCGCGGTTTTCAGTTTACACAGCTTGGCCTTATTTTGCGGGGTTTTAACTTTTTTGGGAATATGAAATCTATCCAGGGGTCTCTGTATGGGAATTCTGATCAGCTTATAATATAAAACTGCACTAGGAAATTATCCTTTTTGTAGCGCAAATTTAAGGTACCTAATTAAATATTTTCTAACTAAAAATCTCGTATTTATCGTAAAATACCCAAAAAGAAAATTATCAGTAGAAAAAAAAACGCCATTTGACAAGGATGGGCCGTTTTAAATATTTATATTAGTTCACTTGAATTTTTTGCTCCTAAAATGGTAAAATTAAGGTTTTGTATTTAAATATATTACTCAGACCAGCGTGTAAAATGTCATAAACTAAGATTGGCTTGAGCGTATTTGAGTTTGGGACGCTTTTTGAAGATTACGAAAAGTGTCAAAAAAGTGACTAATCGCGTTAGATTTCCATGACAGTTTCAATACTAATCCGGATAAATATTGACGAATATTTACACTTTGACGTTGTTTATAGAAACTAAACTTTCTGCGTATATAGTTTCAATACACTCAAGGGTCTCTCGATGTGCATGTCTTTCCCGATGTGCGATTATTCACGAATATTTATAGATACCTCTGTTGTGAAGTAAAAGGGTAGTAAAAGGGTAGTAAAAGGGTTGAAGTTGTGTGTACTCCTTTTTTGGGTCAAAACGCCATATTTTTTTTAAACATGAAGTTTTTACACATGAATTTTTTAACATGAATTTTTTAACATGAATTTTTTAACATGAATTTTTTAACATGAATTTTTTAACATGAATTTTTTATCACAATTTTTTTAACATGAATTTTTTAACATGAATTGTTTAAAATGAATTTTTTTACAAAATTTTTTTAACATGAACTTTTTCACACAATTTTTTTAACATGACTTTTTTAACATAAATTTTTAACATGAATTGTTTAACATGAATTTTTTAACACAAATTTTTTATCATGAACTTTTTAACACAAATTTTTTAACATGAACTATTTAACATGAATTTTCAACATGAATTTTTTAACATGAATTTTTAACATGGATGTTTCTAAAAAAAGCTTGTTTTCGTCATTTTGACCCTTTAGATTTAAGGGTGGTCTGCTCGATTTGTTTACAAACATGCATGAAAAATAAAACGTTATTGTGGACAAGGCATACATTCAATCAATTTGAAAATGCCATGTACACATTTTTCCAACCTTCGGCAATCATTTCCCATCTTTTCACGCACCATAACTATTGACAGTGACCTTGAACTCGAGCCTGAACTTGGCACTTCCGGTTTCTCATTCGGTTTATTTCGTTTGAACGGCTTGTTGGATCAATTTCATTTTTTTGTGGAAAAGTGTNTCCACAATAACGTTTTATTTTTCATGCATGTTTGTAAACAAATCGAGCAGACCACCCTTAACAGTTTGGAACTTGGATAGATTTTTTTTTTGCTCAGTGTAAGATGCTGAATCTTTTTGACTGATTTGAAAAGCCCCAATTTTAACGGCCCGATACCCAACTTGAGCCCTCTATAAATCTTTCAAAATTGCCGGGTGAATTACTTGGAGTGGAAATGTCAAATATAAATCATCAGGATGTTATGATAACGCCGGAGAAAACACGTTTCGTGACAGTAACTTCATACAGAGTCATCAAAGATAAAGTAAAACGAATTTTTTTTTCTAATAAAATAAAAAATAATGTCTCCTGAAAAAGTGGCCATTATTATGGGGTGACCCTTATTATGAGAAATGGTGGCCCTTATTATGAGAAAGTGGATTTTTTTTTCAGATATTCTGGTTAGTAATTACAGAAGGGTCGCCAAGTAAGGGCCCGCCAAGTACGAGACAGTTTCTCAAGTAAGGGCCGGGTCGCCAAGTAAGGGACGGTTTTTTTTTAAATTTGTTTTGACGCCAAGTAAGGTACAATTGTTGTAAAGTAAGGGATGGTTTTTTCGAAAACAATCAATGAGTCGCCAAGTTATCAATGAGTCGCCATTTATTTGTATAATGAATCTTTAGCACAAAAATTAAACAAAAAACACCTAAAAATTTGAAGCATCTGATTGGTAGACTATGGACCAGACTATCAGACAAAAAAACTCTGGGTGCGCCAAGTAGGGGCCAGTCGCCAAGTGAGGGACGCTTTTTCAAAACAGGTCACCGTCTCTAACTTGGCGATCCTTTTGTAACTCAATTTTTTATGTATTTTTTTACTTTTTTTTATTTTTGTATTCCTGTGTGGCGGTTAGTAAAGTGTATTTAGTATATACGAAATAGAGAGGCTGTCTGCAATTTGCAGACAGAAAACGGGGACGAGTTACACGCGCATACTCAGCCCCGCTTCGCGGGGCTGCTCTGTCATGGGACTGGTTACGCGCGCATACTCATAAACCCTTAAAAATGAGGGGGTCATACGTTCTCATAGCTTCAGTTTTACGTTTTATTGTAATTTGACCCCATTACTTGTGTCATTTACATTTGTTGTACATTTGTTGTAATTCAAAAACACCTGTGTCAAAAATCCTTCAAAATGAGGGGTCACACGTTTTCATAGCTCCAGTTTTACGTTTTCTGTAATTTGACCCCCTTAGTGGTGTCAAATTACACTTTTCTGTGATTAAAAAAAATCTGTGTCAAAAATCCTTCAAAATGAGGGGTCATATGTTGTCATAGGGGCAATATAGCGTTATTTGTTAATTTGACCCCCCAAAAGGTGTCATATTACAAAATTTTCAATTTCAAAAAATTCTCGGTTTTTTTTTCATTCTAGAGCTAAGCTTTCAAAACAAACTCTTTACGGTATTCGAGAAACCGGCAAAAAACGATATCTCCCGGATATCGAAAAACCCCTAGATTTTTATTTTTTTTCGTATTCCTTATGCAAAACTGTACCATGACTCAAAATTTCAGCTCTTTAGCTTGTTGTCAGCAGTGTTGTAAATCTGGGATAATTTTGCGTTGGGTTAGCGTTGGGTTGGGGTGGTATTAGCAAAAATTGCGTTGGGTTAGCGTTGGGTTGGGGCAAACTTGAAAAATAAGCGTTGGCGTAGGGTTGGGCGCCCCTACGCCCCAACGCCGTTGGGGCGTCGGGCCATTTTCCCGAATTGATTGAAAACACCTATTTTTTCATTATTTATTTATTTCANTTAGTATACACAGGGTGCGCAGTTATCTTGCGAGCAGTTATCTTGCGAAAATTGCCGCTCGTACGCTTATCTTGCGACTTTTCAGAATTTTATTTTTCGTGATTTATAATATTTATATGATATGCACTGAGCAGTTATCTTGCGAAAAAACGCTTATCTTGCGACTTTTGAAGAACCAAGTTCGCAAGATAACTGCGCACCCTGTGTATACGAAATACAGAGGCTGTCTGCAATTTGCAGAAAGAAAGCGAGGACGAGTTACACGCGCATACTTAGCCCCGCTTGGCGGGGCTGCTCTGTCATAGGACTGGTTACGCGCGCATACTCAGAAAACCCTTAAAAATGAGGGGGTCATACGTTCTCATAGCTTCAGTTTTACGTTTTATTGTAATTTGACCCCATTAATTGTGCCATTCACATTTGTTGTACATTTGTTGTAATTCAAAAATACCTGTGTCAAAAATCCTTCAAAATGAGGGGTCACACGTTCTCATAGCTCCAGTTTTACATTTTTCTGCAATTTGACTCCTTTAGTGGTGTCAAATTACACTTTTTGTAATTAAAAAAAATCTGTGTCAAAAAACCTTCAAAATGAGGGGTCACACGTTCTCATAGCTCCAGTTTTACGTTTTTCTGTAATTTGACCCCCCTAGTGGTGTCAAATTACACTTTTTATGATTAAAAAAAAATCTGTGTCAAAAATCCTTAAAAATGAGGGGTCATATGTTGTCATAGGGGGAATATAGCGTTATTTGTTAATTTGACCCCCCAAAAGGTGTCATATAACAAAATTTTCAATTTCAAAAATTCTCGGTTATTTTTTCATTCTAGAGCTATGTTTTCAAAAAAAACTCTTTACGGTACTCGAGAAACCGGCAAAAAACCGATATCTCCCGGATATCGAAAAAACCTTCTATTGTATTCCATAAAGTAGAATTCGAAAATGAAGCAGAAGTTAAAAATTTATTCATTTTTTCTGTAAAACATAACAATGCCAGTCTCAAATAATATGCGTATTGACCTCAGAAAAAAAGTGTACTGGTTTGAATTTTATGACTGTTACTATTACTTTTTTCTTCTTTTACATTAGCTTTAACTTGTAGACCTCCTAATTTTCCTAGCCATATTTCATTCTCATAAAAATTGTTTAATTACCGGCAACGCGGTAAAATTAATAATATTTTCAAATTGAAATAACTTATGCTCGATACATAGCGAGTTCAAAACCGGATTTTATTGAAATCGTCAGCGGAAAATTGTAATGAAATCAAAAAAATATATAAAGTAACCCTTTTAGTGAAAAAAAAGATGAACAAACCGTCACTAGAGAAATTATGGCCAAACACGGTTTACAAAAAATGCTTTATTGTGATTATTGTTATTTGGTGCTACGCCACGGTGTCAACTAATATTAGGTTTGTGGTTCTAGAAGAACTCAGTATCTAACATTTTAGATTCTTATAAGTAAAATGCCGAATTCTATTCGGACTTTGGCGTAGGTTGTAGCAACGATCGAGAAAAAAAATCGTTTTTTGCGTAGGTTGAAAATTTCAAACAGCTCTGCAGCGCCGTATGATGGGCCTAATTATCTCTAGAATTATCATTTCGACTCAGTTTCACAAGCTGTATCAATTGGTCATAACGTTTTTTGGTGCCAGAGCTTTTCGTCAATGTTACTTTTCGTCCAAAACATTTTTCCTTAAAAACATTTTCGTCCAAAATACGGTTCGTCCAAAACATTTTTCGTCCAAAACATTTTTTGTCCAAAATGTTTTTCGTTCAAAACCTTTTTCGTCCAAACTTTTTTTTCACAAAAAATCAGTTGGAAATGTATTTTGAGAAAATTTATTTTGGACGAAAAAATTGTTGGAACAAAATTTTTTCTACGAAACATACCATGGTATACCATTGGTAACAAAAACGAAAAGCTCTGGCACCGTTTTTTTATGAGAAATTTTCGATTTGGTCATTTCTAGAATATCTACCAGTAACCCCAGAACATTTTTTATCTAAAGCCTTGTTTTTGGATTAATTTGTGCTCAGCGGCTTTATGAACCATCTGATGATAATTTGTCTTAGGATATCTTCGACTTTTTAATCTAAAGATTGAATTGACTTTTACGGTTGAACGCACGGAGATAGCAATTTGCGGCCCTTTCTTCTAGTTATAGTTTTACTCAGGAGTCTTACTGTAAGACCCTAAGCATGAGTTTACGGTGATGTTATCAATCCTGCAAGTTAGAACTTTTTTGTCCTTCTAATCGCTGCTGGGCGGCTACAGTCTAAAAACGTCAAAATAAGAAATCCGATTTAGGGTCAAGCCAGGTTGTTTAAAAATTACCACCCACAAAAATTATAACATCAATGATGATATACACCACCTGAACAGTTATGTGACCGAAATGTAATATAACGTCGTATTTTCGTTATAGTTACGGTTTTCGTTATAGTTACAGTTTTCGTTATAGTTACGGTTTTCGTAATAGTTACGGTCTTCCTAATAGTTACGGTTTCCGTAATAGTTACGGTTTTCTTAATAGTTACGGTTTCTGTAATAGTTACGGTTTTCCTAATAGTTACGGTTTTCGTTATAGTTACAGTTTTCGTTATAGTTACGGTTTTCGTAATAGTTACGGTTTTCCTAATAGTTACGGTTTCCGTAATAGTTACGGTTTTCCTAATAGTTTCGGTTTCCGTTATAGTTACGGTTTTCTTAATAGTTACGGTTTCCGTAATAGTTACGGTTTTCGTAATCGTTACGGTTTTCGTAATAGTAACGGTTTTCGTTATAGATACGGTTTTCGTAATAGTTACAGTTTTTGTAATAGTTACGATTTTTGTAATAGTTGCCTTGCACCGCGGTGAATGTTACCGTTTTTCTTGCCTGAATAATTATGTTGCATTTTTTGTTTTTGTTTCGACATAAAGTCATGTGAAAGGACTCATGTCTTTTGAGAAAAATTCTATAAAACTGTGTCTTCTTGTAAAAAAATATAAAATCCTGTCTTTTTGAATAAAGACCCCCACATCCATTTTTTAATGAAATCTTGTCTTTTTCAGACGCAATGTTGCTTCAAGTGAGGCAAATTCACGAGTGGTAACAGTTATAACTTATCTTCATGCATTTTTTTCATATTTTCAGTTTACGGGATATAATTAATGATAATTAAAAGGTTTGGCCCGTCGTGTTCAAAAGTGGAAATTGAGGCGGAAAAGTCGATTGTAGTGATTGGTATAATTAGTGCAAATAAGAACATTGAATTACGCAACGCTCAACGAGAAACGTGGCTTTCCAAAGGACTATTTAGGTACAAGTTTTTAGTTCGGGATGTTACTGTAGCTGAATTTACCGATCTGTATTTGACAAACTGACCAGTTATCTTAACAACGGTTATCTTAACAACTGTTTTGCTAAAGAAGTGTTAAGATAACTGGATAGGGAACTTTGTAAAATAATTGGAAATCGCGATAAGTTTTGGTCCAAAAAGTGTCAAGATAACTCCATTTTGTTAAGATAACTGGTTAGAAGTATTCCGTTTTCACAGATTTTTTTTTCGACGTTTTTGGCATCTCATTTTAGTCGACAAATCGACGCCGGAATTGATTCTAGAAAATTCAAAATACAATGATATTGTTTTTCTCAATGCAACATACAGTGGATACGCTGAGGGTTATGGCGAGAAGCTTGACATATGGTTCAAATATGCCTTTGATCATTTTCCGAATCAATTATTATATGGAAAAGTGGACGATGATGTTTTTGTTTGCGCCGATCAAATGTACAATACATTAAAAGAAACAGCTCATAGGTCGGTTTTTCACAAAAAAAAAATCCCACCAAATTAAAATAAAATCAAATTTTCACAAGACATGAATTTCAGGTTTTGTCTAATTTCTCATTGTTTCTGCTTTATTATATGTCAAATCCCAAAAGTTGCCCCTTGGATTCTAGAAAATAAATGGAATGGGGAAATGTGTCGTATTTTTTTTCTTGAATAACAAAAGCGGCCACTTTTTGGCTTTGACATATAATATTTCTGTCGGATGGAATCTAGAACTCGAAAAATCTGGATTTACCAGAATCCAGAATTTACTGAAAAAAGCTGTCAGTTCCGATTTTTTGTGATATACTGGGTTTCCATCCCATTCCGCAAAAAAATTTTGCTGAAAAACTGATGAAGTCGGACATATTTTGGTTGGATGCATACAGACTGGTTATACTGGTATCAAAGAGTTGCTTACGCTTGGACAAAAAAACCGATCCCTTTGCCCGAATCGGACCGGCACTTTTATAATTATCACGATGAAATGTTCGTTCTGATTGGTCGAGACTTGGTATCGCCGATCGTCAAAAGACCTTATTGCCATGTGGAAGGATGCGTCGGAACTTTTGACATTAACCGGGTTTGTTCCGATCCCACCGGGTGCATATCAAAAGATAAAAATTGGGAAAAGGTTCAAATTTTGTATTCAAAATGAAAACGTTGAACTACCCGGGATGGCGCAGTTTTCTTGTCCTACCCGCGGGTAAAAGCTCGGATAACGTGCCTTCTTGTCCAAATTTTTGTAGTCTTACCCGTCTTTTTACCCGAGTTTTACCCAAAAATTACCACAGTTTTCGGAAGGGTAACCCAGTAACACGGTGGACCCGACACAACCCGATTCCAAGCCGCGGGTAAAACTCGGGAACTTTTAAGCCGAGTTTACCCGAGTTCAAAAACGTTGTCCAACCCGTGTCCAAAAAGAAGAGTTTTTAGTGAAGAAATTTTGAATCACATAATAGGGTACGAATATTGGAGACACGTCACTTTTACACTGGTTGAATGACACAGCGGGATATGATATTGATATTGTGGACGAAAGTGATAGGATGATACATTATCAAAAGAATCGACTTTTTGCATTTAATGTTTATTCCGAAAATTTATGCAAAAACCATCTTCTCAAGCATGGAAATGTTAGCTAGGCTGTGTAAACGTTTTTTTCGAATTCCGCTAACTTTCAAATGCAAACTGTTATTTCAAATGAAAAGTGCGTAGGCTGTTCGCAGAGATCTTTTTGAACAGAACAGCCCGCAACACCCAAACAACCAATCAGACAACCTATGCATCTTTTAAATATTAAAATGATTACAGTTTATTTTAATTCCATTGGTGGAATTACAATTCAAGTCATGTCAGTAACCAATAGTGTTGCGGGATTTTGGTTTGCTTTCAACTCAAACCCACGATACCAGATTTTCAAATAGTGCGTAGGTGTAAATTCTTAAAAATATTGAGCATAAAAGGTGTTATTTGAAATGCGAATTGTTATTTTAAACGTAAACTGTTAATTCAAATGGTAATATGGTGTACGTTTTGAGGAAAATCTCGAGCTTTTAATATCGGCCAACGAATTTTGCACTTCCTTTTTTGTGATACACAGGGTGCGCCGTTATGTTTCACTTTTTCCCGAGCGTGCTGTTATGTTTCACTTTTGTGAGAAAATATTTTCCCCTAATACATATATTTATATGTTAAGCCCTACGCCGTTATGTTTCACTATTTTTCTAATGTTTTTGTGAAAAATAACGGCGCACCCTGTGTATCTAAATTTAGATACTGTTTAGTTTGATAAAATTACTCTTAGAATATTTATACAGCCTAATATTAGCCCAGAGGAGATGCATTATATTTTTGATCATGACAACTCATGCTAGTCGGCAAAGTTTGTTTATTTTGTTTGTTTATTTAAAGTTGTTCGGGATGAGCTGATACACGCACCGATACTGTATGCCAGGTGTGTTACCCAATGGTTAACAATAATACCACACGTTAACGATGTTGGCTGGACATGTTTACTGATGACATTATTCATTACACATGTTACTGATACTGATTTCTTCAAATAAAAAGAA
>SCLG01000406.1:135956-146388 GCA_004367875.1 Oikopleura albicans
CTCGCCGAAATATTAAGGTGGTGTTCAAAACAAAGCTGGATAAATCCAAATTTTCGTATCCGGCCCATAAGTGACTATCCTTGGTTATCATAAATATATTTGGAGAGTGTTCGATTTTGGAGTGTATATTTCTTCTGGCCTGCTATCTTCAAAGTACTGTATAACTCACGAGTAATTCCCAAATATTGAAATCTGTTTTGGACAAAAATGCCCAATCATGCAAATTGTTCGTCCGTCAGACGTAGAAAAAAACGTATTAAACGTTAACAATCCAAACTGCTTTTTGACGGTGACAAATGCTCTCTACCGCCAAAATATGTCTACTTTTTTTGTTAAAAAATCGTGATCTATGGCCCATAGACTATGGGTGAAACTTTTCGATAATACCGTCATTTGACATAGATACTTTGTCCTTTCTTCCAATAGGGGACGCTTTTTGATTATCGAAAATAGCGTCCGTATTGGAGGAATTGTCATTAAGAGTCCATTCTTCGACTGTTTTGGGGGCATTTTTTTTCTCACAAAAAGCGTCCGTATTGAGTGCGTCCGTATTGAGAGTACGGACTGTACTAGGGTGTCCAAATTCGTACAGACAATATATCATAGATACCTTATGCCGAAATTGAGCGTTCGTGTTGGTATTCTAGAAATTTGCGTTTTTTATCAGAAAATTGCCAAATATCGTAAAAATCGTGCCTAAAGTTTAAAATTCGGTGGTCGCGTAATAAAATTTTTCATCACTGAATCATGCTCTATGGCACTGCCCGATATCGCAGAAACCCGAAATTGCAGAAACTGGAAATCGCAGAAACCGGTAGTGCCTGCTCTATCATATGGTACTATTTTTTGACCCGTGGAAAAAGCTTGGCCTGTACTATTTTTTTTTCAAATTCACATTTTTCACAGCGTCAAAATCACTTTGCTGAAACCGTAAGTATGTGGGTGAAATCATCATGCAACACAATTTCACCTCAAATATACAATACCATTCACAGATCTATTTTATCGCTGACCTTAAATCTGTTTTATCGAGCAGTTGAAAATTGCGAATTTGATAAAAAAAAGTGCGTTTATTTTCAATACACTTATCTGTCGAGTGCAACGGTTTATGTATATGTTATGCTTGAAAGTGGTCAGAAAAGCAATGAATGTAACCGCAGATGGAACACATCTAAATGGTAGTCATGGTTTGTGGTTTGACGAACGCAAAAACGTTGAAAAACCAAAAAAATTAAACTGAATAATAAAACGAGAAAAAAATGCTAGACCAGTCGTATCTTTTAATAAGGTACAATTTTTTTTTCTACAATAGTCATCCTACAGTATGAAGTGAAATAACGTGGTTCTCGTTTTCTCAAATTTTGTATTCGAATAGGGAGCGCTTCATTCGGGCCACACAGCTTCACTTGGGCAAGCATCACTTGGGCCGAAAGTTTCATTTGGGCCAAAGGATGGTCTGTCAGCAATCCCCGGCGCCTTCAGCTGAAGGTTTTGGCCCAAGTGAAGCCCCATTGAAAAAATCAAATCCTTTGACCCAAGTGAAGCTCTTGGCCCAAGTAAAGCCCTCGGCCTAAGTGAAGCTTTCGGCCCAAGTGGAGCTTTTTTCCAAAAACCCCTTGGTCCAAGTGAAACCATTTTGCCCAAGTGAAGCTCTTGGCCCAAGTGAAGCTCTCGGCCCAAGTGAAGCTTTCGGCCCAAGTGAAACTTTTTTCCCAAAAACCCATGCTCCATATGATCCGGGTTATAAAATTAAAATTTTGAGAAATTGACCGATAACTCGGCCAAAAAATACCGTTTTTTGGACTTTTTGTTTCATTAACGTCTGAGGTTAACAATCCCTACCTAAGTAAGTTAAGTAAAATAAATTGAAATAAGGTGTTAACTTAATTGAAAATTGTTAACTTAATTGAATTTAGACGTTTTTTTTTCAAAATTGACAAAAAATTGTGTTAATTTAGTTAGTGTTAACTTACTTAGGTAGGGCGTGTATTTCAAGATTTCAATTTCACGGAATCCATCATAGTGATGAGGTATTCATGTAGAGTTTGTATTTCTTAAAATAAGTGACTTCCTTATTAAAATTAGAAATACTTCAAAGTGAAATGAAAATACAGGTGAGTCATCGAAGAAGCTCTAAATTATTCAGGAGTATTCCAAATAATCAATGTTTGCATTTGGTGATTTTCTTTTGGTAAAGCCGGATTTTCCGTATTTTAAAATCAATGTTGTATCATTACTGTATTAGCTTGCATCAATATTTTGATATTTACTAAAAAACAAATTTGAAATAGATAAAAAATATGAAAATAAGTCAAAACATTTTTAGATCCTGGTTTTGTTGACGGGCTCGCTAACGGGCATGGTGGGTTTTTGGAGAAAAGGTTTCTCTGGAAAAAGACCGTAAGAGGGCCCACACGTCGTTTTTTGATTTTTTGAAACCCTAGCGCCTCCTGTGACCCCTCTAGCGGTCTTTCTCCGAAAAACGCTTTCTAAGAAAACCCGCGATGCCACTAACGTTCACAACACGTAAATGAACTTTTATAACACGGATTTATAACAACGGGCTTAAGTCTATCAGAATACATCATAAGAGAAAGCGAGAAGCACATTATTGTACCCGATACTGTTATTCTTAGAATTAATTAAAACATCTATTTTTTAAATACTGCAGAATGACGATTGGGTCACAATATAAGGGTCGGTTCTGAAAATACGAAACCAACCATTATATGGCTACCCCTTTAACTCTTGTGGGTCACAGGTGTTCGTATAACTCGTAGGAGACACTGTGTGATGATCATCACAAAAGTTATGGCCGTTTTTAGAAGATGAAAATATTTAGAAAAGTTGTTTTTCGGGGTACTCCAGCATGACGAATTCATCTAGATAAAAAAACTATCAGATGTCTCCAAAGTCATCTCCGGAATATTTATGAGACAAAAAAAAATTTTCTGATTTTTTTTTAAAGTTTTCTTTATGAAATTTGGTTTGACCCGTCTATCAGCGATTTTTGATTTGAGGCCGTTTTGATGAGTTATTAGGTCAATTAGGTTGTTGTGTGACAATCGTCACACAGTGACACCCAAGAGTTAACAATTATTTTTGGCGGAAAACTCCAAGGTCTTCGCATTTCCTCGATGAATTCTCATCCGAGACTAAGGTCTAAGATTTGGTATTATGAGCGTAATCAATAATGTTTTTAATTGAAAGTGGTTAATCCGAGTCTTGAAAGATTACTCATGTTTACCACATTAGGGTCGGTCGTGTCAAAAAGTAAATACTTCCAGGGAATGACGCCACTAAGCTGAGTGTTAAAGTATCAACGGAAAACCCAACGCCGTATTTTTTTTTCATATGAACCGTAAATTTAATTATCCGAACCTTACGCGTGGTTTAACGCATTTTATTTACCTAAAAAGCACAAGCGGAAGGTAAACAACTTTCGATTATTATTATGGTAATAATATGATTTTGGTAGCTAGATTTTTTTTGTATTTTGTTTTGGTTACTTTTTTTGGTAGAAAAGGAGTCAAAACATTTCTATTTTGTATTTTTTCACAACGTATTTTTTTATTCCTGGAGAAACAATGAGTACTAAATTTTTTTACAATCTGAAACTAATTCTCAAAGGGAAGGACTTTTTGAGAACCCGTAGAGGGAAATTGTGTGCACGTATGCACACACTTAAAAATTCACAATAATTCTGGTAAAACTGGTAAAGCCAAGTTGTAGAGCTGGTCAAACTACCTGATCTGACTATAAGGATATTTATTTCGGCCACCAGGGCCCCCTATAAAGCTGTTTGAAATCTCCAACCTACGCAAAAATACCGCCAATGGAATTTTCTCTAAAAGTTGAGGGGGGTCAGCAATACCAATTCTGCCCTACGGGCCCTCCTTATGTCTTAAATCGACGAAAAACCAAGTCGTGTGCATAAGTCCCCCTGCGAGTTTAAGGACTGGAAATAATTGTTTATCGTTAGAAACCACGCTAAAAATTTATATAAACCCCTGCGCAGTTATCCGGCAAATTTCATTAAAAAACATCTGGTTTTATAAAAATTATAAAGAAATAACTTTATTGCCTCAGAGAAATAACTTCCTTAAGCTTGGAAGGACGGATTTATTCGTGGCAATAAAAGATAAACGTACTTCTTCAATGTCGCGTTTTCTGGGAGTTAAGCGTCGTGGAGTTTATTACATAGTGTGGTTAACATCCATTGTTAACTATTAATATGATCACTTGTTTCACATACCGTCTCATTAATCTTACATCGTCTCAAAAATGTATATTCCTCGAAATATTTTCGTCAGAAAAAATTTCAAAAAAATGTGCCTTGGTGCAGCATTTAATGTACTTGACGTAAGAATTGTTAGCTCTTAACCCCTGAACACATAGTGTGGATTTTTGTCCATTTTTGTATTTCAGACACGTTTTTTGTCAAGATTATTTAAATATAACGCACGATTTACTTATTTTGCAAAGGAAAACAAAATTGTATACACCATCTACCACCTAGGTAAATTTACACTAAGTAAGTTAACAAACTGTTTAAGATTAAGTTAACAAGTTTAAAAGTTAGTTAACTCGTCCACGCTAAATGTGGCACAACTTGCCACATTTTTTTTCATATCAATATATTAACCTGCTAGCACTGACCGATTTTCATACAAAAACGCCCGTTTCCTCACAAATTTATTCTTTTTCCTTTTCAATTATGAATCAAAAATCTGAGTTCTTTATTTTTTTCAGGATTAGCGCAAGACTGTGAGCGCCTCGCACACGCGTTTATATTATGTAATAGGAGTCGACGATTTGCGTCGTTTTTTTTTTGTTCTTTTTTTACCGAAAATATTGTTTTTAACTACATTGTTTGTTTACATATTAATATGGTTTGTTTTTTGGTTATTTCCGTCACCAATGGTGTGTCTCAGAACAGGTGAAAAACAACGGGAATTTATCAAAAATGAAGGCGCGCACTATATCAAACACGAATATATATTCGCTTGACCGAATATAACGATCAAAAATCTAGTTTGATTGTTAAATAATTAGTGCTTCAAACACAAAAAAAATTATTACAATATGATTTTTCTGTCGCCCACAGTTGCGCGTTGAAAATGTGGCAAGTTGTGCCACATTTAGCGTGGACGGGGTACGAATTAGGCTAAACGTGGCCGAGTTAACAAATTGTTTAAAGATTATCTTCAAGTAAGTTAACAAATTTTTTCGTTAATTTTGGAATAAGTCATATAAATTCAAATATTTCTAGCACTCGCGCCTACGCACTAGTCAACTAAGTTAACCCTCTTTAAGTAAGTTAACTTTTTTCAATTGATGTATAAAACTAGTCAACAGTGGCTACTACTTGAACACTAAATAGAAACCAATAGTCAAAACGTTGTCAGAATTTGGCAAAATTTTCCACGTACTTAGGCGGTTAATTTTTCGTACTCTGATATACCGCAGGAGGTTTGAGATCCGTTGGTGAGTCATAATTCTTGCATTTTTGCGGTTTTCCTGACTGAATCAGATGACTATATCATTATTAATTCCGAGCGATTAAAAAGCATTTCAAAATTTGTTTAAAAACCTTCAAGGTCTACCAGAATAAAATTGTTAAAAAGTCCTTTTTTTGCGGATTTGTGCAGATTTTGGTACAAAATTATTTTGCATATTTCGAAATTCATTGGTCGATTTGTACGTTGGGCTTATTTCTATCTTTCCCCCTGAAAATTTCTGAATTCTTAGAAGGCGTTCGAGCAAATTTCCAAGAATCTCTTAACTCCCAAGGGTCACAAGTGGCATAATATACGTAGGGTATAAAACGCCGATTTTGAACCCGTTCGATAAATTTCGAATTCTGGAATTTTGTGAAAAAAAAACTCAGTTCTCTTATGTTTTATATTTTCCCAAAGAAAGTTTAACTCAATGGGCAAAATTTCATCCAAATTTCCAGAATTGTGCTGCTAGATTTTAAAAAAGGGCTTGAAAACTTAGCGGTTAAAAGGCGAAAAAAATTTTTAGCGGGAACGCATATTTCTCCTTAGAGCACTTAAGAGGTGCGGTACTTAAAACGTGGAGTACTGTAACAAAAAACTATTTTGAAAGAAGAATATCGCCTTTCGGTGATTTTTCTTTCGATGATTGGCCAAGCACGCTCAAAAAAGACCAATGACAGGCCACATAGGCCTCAGACGCGCTGTCAAGCAACGTTACCAAAAAGTGGTAAAACTATTTATTTTTTTCGCCTTTGAAAATCACTCCGATATACCATTGGGGAAAAATTAGATAAAACTGATGTCAATTTTTTATCATGAAAGGTGGTCTATATGTAAAAATTGACCTATAATGAAATTCCAGGGTGTCCGAATAGATAGATGACATAAAAATGATACTGAAACCGGATTTAAATTAGTTTTATCTAAATCGAGTAAAACCCGCTCTTTTAGGAAGTCACATTTCGCCATTAGCATAATTCCTCGGCCAGGAGGTTATATACTTAATTTATTTCCGGTTTTTCTTTTATTTTTCATTCAGATTTTTGCTCATAAAATAATCTAGGCAATAAAGTTTAACGTACTTCCTAGGTAAAGGAAATGATTATTTTATGCAAATTCGACCAAACTTGATGTATCAGCGTTTCCCCCACTATTTTAAAAATTTTGCGAAAAATATACAGCAAGAAGCATAATAACGCGCTTCACGCTTTTCTACTTTTGAAACTTATTAGAATACACAATTTGAGAAAGCGAGAAACACGTTATTTTACCCCATACTGTAGAAGAACCGGAATTTGACTTTTCAAATGATCGACAATAACTCTCTCAATACGAAACTTATAAGTTTCATATGTAACTTGACAAAAAAGGGAGAAAAAACGATCATTTAGGTAGTGCGTGGGCGACCAAGCTTTTTTAAAATACCAGTTTGATTGAATTGAAGTTTTTTCTATTGTCCTCAATTAGACAGAAATATTTATTTTGTAGGATTGTTAAGATGTTTAAATATGTCGGGGGCAAAAACGTTTACGCGAGTTAAGTTACACCACCTAACCAGTTATCTTAACAACTGTTATGCTGAAAAAGTGTTAAGATAATTGAATTTTGAAAAGATAATTGGGTAGGGCGTTTGGTGAGAAAATTTGAAATCGCGACACGTTTTTGTCAAAAAAACTAGTGATACGATAATTGGTTAAGGGGTGTACTTTTTTAATTACATAAAATTAACCTACCTAACGATAACGTATGAAGCATTTATAGATTACTAAAGTTTATTCCGTGATAATCGTATTCTTGATATCATTCAGATGGTAAGATTTTCTTGAGTAAAAGAAGCATAATAATCTGGTTAAAATGAACAAAAATAAATCTAAATAATTTCTATCAGGCAGTAACTTCTGTTTTGTATGGAACTTGTGGCGAATTCTTTTATAACAATGGTTCTTCGGAGCTGTCGCAAAAAAATGCTGACGATTTTAGACCAAAATTACAATTAATAATTGCAAACAATATTTATCATATGCTACAGGGGGAGCGTCAAGTAAGAGCAGGTATACCTTTATGTTTCACCGGGTACACCGTTATTTTTCATCCTGTTTCCGCGTTATGTATTTTTCGTTGCTCCTTGATATAACCACCTAATCAGTTATCATAACAACTGTTTTGCTCAAAAAGTGTTTAAGTACACCGGGTGCGCAGTTATCGGGCGTCCAGTTATCAGGCGGATTTGTTTCCATATTTTTGTATTTGTATGACCAAATTTCTCGCTCGTGCTGTTATCGGGCGGTTTTTTTTTTGCATATTTCCGCTTCCGCTCTGAGCAGTTATCGGGCGCACGATTAAGGTTTTTTTTTCGCGAAACCCGCCCGATAACTGCGCACCCGGTGTAATTGAATTTTCTAAAGATAATTGGGTAGGGCGTTTCGTAAGATAACTAGAAATCGCGATAAACTTTGGTCCAAAAAGTGTTAAGATAACTCGACTTTGTTAAAATAAATGGTGTCAAAATGACTGATTAGGGGGTGCATATCAAAAAAATCAGGTTTGGTGGATAAAATGTCAAGCGTTCTAGAAAAAAAAATCAAAAATGCAGGCCATATCTGGACACATTAAATAATATGAAGAACCCTTGAGATTTTTGATTTTTTTCATTACGATAGTTACGGAAAAGTTTTTTGGGAAATTCCACGAAAAACTTTTTTCCCAGAAAAATTTGAATTTTTTATCTTTTTCTAATTATTTACCGAAAAAAGGACGTCTTCAAAGCACTTTGTTCACTGAACATGATGGCAAAAAGCAAGATCTGCAGCCGCAATTGTTGTACTGATAAGCAAATGCCCAAAATGGAGGCTCGTGAAATGTCTTCGTTTTGTTTTATTTGGGTTAGGGACTGTAGCAAATTACCTTCTAGCAGAGGTTCCAAACCGGGTAATACACCTGAACGTTCTTTGCAGGAGTAATTTCACTTTTTTCACGCAAAATACATTTTAAAATATTAGTTTGCGCTTAATTATTACGCGGTCTTAGCAGTTATCTGACAGGTTTCTCTCACTTTTTTTTTCATACACTTTACTTATGCACTACGCAGTTATCCGGCATCATATCGTTAGAGCTTAGTGATAATTATTTCCAAATAACATACGTATTATTTGAATTCAAACAGTTTTATGTAGTGGTAAAAATAACCTCGTGCGTAGGCGTGTTTTGTGATAAACCAGACAAAAATAAACGGAACGAACGGGAAAACTGAAACATAACGGGTGACAACATAACAGCCCAGGGGGTTATTACTTTAGGTCACAGCACGTTGTTTTCATGATAAGTCGCCGTTAGACCCCATTCCTGGACAAAAGTTAATTGAACTTTGTTCGCTTTGTAAAGTGTTGCGATAATCGCCGTAAGAATTGAAAATATCGATTCTGTAATTGGTTGCCGGATGACCGGAATCGTACGAAGAACGCATATCTAAATTTAAACTGTTAGGAAATGAGTTATTGCGAATGACTCATAATTTTCACCTTAGGGCTGGTCAAAGGAAGCACGAGTTCGTAAAGGAGGCCCAGCTTTTTTATGAGTCATATATCGACCCGCTTTTACTACATCAGGTGCGCCGTTCTGTTTCAAAACCAAATCAAAAAAAGTGTAACATAACGGCGCAGTGCGTAGGCGATTCCGTTGGAAAACGCCAAAAAATTAAAAATTGTAACATAACGGGGCGAACGGGGAAAATATTGCGCAATACGTGTTTTTTTTGTAGAAATTGTAACATAACGGGACGAACGGGGGAAAATATTGCGTAAGACGTGTTTTTTTTGTACAAATTGTAACGTAACGGGACGAACGGCGAAAATATTGCGCAATACGTGTTTTTTAGTGCGTGCTCAAAAACGCCAGAAAATTTTTTGCTAAAAAGTTGTAAGATAACGGGACAAACGGGAAAAATTGTAACATAACGGTTGAAACATAACGGCGCACCTGGTGTATAAGTAGGCCTTAAATTTCACAAAAAACGTTTTCTTTGAAACCCGGCGGCGCCCTCAGAAAAGAGTTCATATCAATTAAAAGTGTCATAATAATTAGAGAGCCAAGATAATTAACTCTAATTGTTGAAAAATGTGAAGAATAAATAACGTGTCAATTGGCAATCGGTTTTCTAAAAAGTGGAAAGAAGATCACACGTCTAAGCTTGGCTTAACTATGTCTGGAATTTAACAGCTCAAGAAGATATCATTCTCTGTTAGTTTAGAAAATCACTTTCAAAATTAGATTATTCCAGCTGAAAAGAAAATAGGCCAGAAGAAAAATCACAATCAAGAAATCACCGTCACGAAATCAAAATCACGAAATCACAATCATGAAGTCAGAGTCACGAAATAAGAATCACGAGGTCACAATCACGAAATCACAATCACGAAGTCACAATTACCAAATAAAAATCAGAAAATAACAATCACGAAATCACAATCACGAAATCCCGAAATCACAATCACGGAAAAAAAATCACGAAATCACAATAATCAAGTCATAATCACGGAATCACAATCACGAAATCACGATCACGAAATCACGATCACGAAATTATTTACAAACCTACACGTTTGATGTAGTAAGACCCGTAAAATACAAACTCAAGAGGGATTTTTTAAATCGTGAAAACCTTTTTTAAGTCACGAAATGCTCTCTAGCGGCCAAAAGTGTGCCTTTCGTATAATTCTTACTCCTAGTTCGTGCCTTATATGCCGTATATGTGAGTTTTTAGATTAATGAAAGAAAAACTCGGATGACCTTATTTAGAATATGAAAAAATAGGCCTGAAATTCATGTGACACGCTTTGTTGATGGTGGAAAAATCAGATTATAACATTTCGTTTTCCCGATTGTGACCACATCACTTACTACCGGTTGAGTTTCCTGAAAATCGGGCAAGCGTT
>SCLG01000407.1:0-20065 GCA_004367875.1 Oikopleura albicans
CATATACTGATACCCGTTGAAGTTAAAATTTTCTAGATATTTCGAAATTTATCTATCCTTATGAATTTAAAAACGCCGCTTATAGCTTTTATACGCATATTATTTGATATTAGTGTGTCTTAAAACGAAAATTTAGATTATGTTATTCCTAAGGTGGTTACCACTCTTAAGCACTGCGCTGTTATCTTGCAGATGGCCCCTTCCCCCGTTATCTTGTGGCTTTCTTATGCAAAATTGCAGGATAACAGCGCAGGGGTGTAGTTCAATTATTACAATAAATATCGTGCAAAGTAAAAGGAGTGAAAATCCTATCAAAAACAGACCTGAATATTCATCTTTAATACATTGGACACGATTCTCAAAATTTGCTTTGTCAACAGGGGTCCACCAATCTCTAAAGTTTCCGTCTCCATCAAACTGTGAGCCCTGATCGTCAAATCCGTGTGTAATTTCATGCCCAATAACAACACCGATACCGCCATAGTTCATGCCAAGCGTCATATCTTTGCTGAAAAAAGGCGCCTGCAATATGCCAGCCGGGAATGTAATCGAGTTGAACTTTGGAGCATAAAATGCATTTACAATTGCTGGACCAATCGGCCACATAGATTTGTCAACGTCGCCCCATAAAAGCTATACCAGGGTTTTTATATTTTAACCCTGCAAACAACAAAAATTCGAAAACCAGTAACAAAAAGTTCCANAGTACCATTTGAATTATCTTTCTAACGATGCTTAGAAACTTTGTAAATATAAATTTCAGATTGCGCGATTTACAATTACGATTTGACGACATCACAAACAAACAATGTCACGATTTACAAATATCTCACTCAACTATTTTAGGTAAGATAAATATCTTATTCGAACTTTTATTCACTGCATTATTACATTTACATACATTTATATGATCTTACCAAATATATACAGTATATTATATATTGTACCTTGGTAGATTCTTGGAAATATGTATTATCTTACTCTATGGTATGTGATTAAGTCCTGCTGAGTTGAAAACAAATTCATATTCAAATGCCTGAGGTAGTTTTTTTTTCGGGTGAACAACGATTCACGAAAGTACCCTTCACCGTACCACATACATACGTAAATTAACAAAACATTTGGAAAAAAAAGGTGTTAACTGTCCCGCGCCACCGTACCCATATCTGGGTACGGTTCATTTCATTATTGCAGCCAAACTACTGGGCCGATTTCCAAATTAAAAAAAAATATTGAAGACTAATTAAATTCTTCTACTTCAAAATAAATCTATGCAGTTATAATTTTATTATTAGAAACAATATTTTTAATTAAAAAAAAGTGGATATAACGTTACAAGATAGCGGATTAACATATAGCATTAACAAAAATAAAAGTAATACCGTCAGGTTCTTCTAGATGTGCGCCCTTCAGATGTGCATGTGACCTTTAGATGCAGCATGTCCCTCTAGATGTGCGTTTTTTACGAAAATTTGTAAATGCCTCTAGATGTACGCCTTTTTCAGGCCGACTTTTTCCCACTGTACCTATAGATGTGCACGTTTTTTGTCTGATTTTTTTCAAAAAGTGTTCATTTTTTTATAATTTTTGCCCAAATTTAACCATCTGGGACATGCGGAACCGATTTGTGCGATTGTTTTTAGTTTTATCATATAAATGGGTGAGAAAAAAATAAATGATCATTCAATAATATGACGGGAAGAGGGCTACCTCGAAGGCCATTTCGTCCACCTAGTAATTTCTTCAGTATAAAACAGAGAAAATGCATTGCGGCATTTCTCAAAAAGTATTCAAAAGAGAAGTTTACGACGGTGGCGAAAATATTTTCGGAAAATAGGGCCCAAATTGTTTTTATAAATTGTGAATAAAAAACATGCTCAAACGTATTATCATAAAAATGCTAATTTTGAATCTACAAAAAATAGTTGTATCGAGTTTAGACTTTTTTGAAAGCAGAATACAAGCGGGGTTGGTTATACGGTCAGCCATTTGTGCCGTTATAAGGTCACGTCAGTTTTTTTGCACTAAGGTCAAGTCAGTTTTTTTCAAGATAAACCATGCATGGCCATGTCTTTTTTCACTTATTTTGGGTGAAGAAAAAAAAAGTCGTGTGCCTGTTTGTACACACTTCCCCTGGGAGTTAAATTTATTGAGTTAGTGGTGGCAAGATAAACGGTTAAGGGGTCTATACGCGTTTTATTACCTAATTTGTTCCTGTTTATTTATTTGTTTTAAAAAAGTTCATGAGCCGCGGAATATCAATTGTGTTTGGTAGGCATGCAAAAAACTTTTATTTATTGGCAAACTAGAAGTACTAGAGGTACCATTGTTTGAAAAATGTGTAACGATAACAGCTCACACCAAAAATAAGGGTTGCTGGAGGTCACAGATTATTTTTTATAATTTATTCCAAGTTTAAACCCGGTTTTTAATGATGTTTACTGTGAGAAAGAGGAAAAATTTACAGTTTACTTTTTGTTAAGATAAAAGCGCAGCGGTAAAAGTTGAGCTGCCATTATGTTCACACAAAACAAAATTGAAAAAAATTTTGTCATTATGTATAATTTGTTATCATCATAAAAAGACCAAAAAGTAATTTACCAATTATTGTGGCCTGTTTGGGTATTTTTGGTCCAATTTGAGGCCAAGGGGTTAATCAAAAAAAGAATGTTTGATATGGAAAAAACGCCCATTTGGTAGATTATTATCATTCCTTTTTCCGTTTGGTTGTAACGTTAGCGGTTAAGACATGAATAGCGATAAACCATTCTCGTACCCACATGTGGGTACGGTGGCGCGCGACAGTTAATTTACGTAATTTTTTTTTAATTTACATGAGTAGGTTGACGCGAGCAGACTGTTACGTGAATTTTGATAACTTACGAGAATTTTGTTAATTAACGTGAATTTTGTTAATTTATGTGGTGTTAACTTACGTAGGTAGGTGGTTTATGTCACATACAGTATGTTCAACATACTATGTTGTATCCCATCTACGATGGAAATTAAATACACAACCTGAGCTGATATATTTCAGAACTCAACTGTAAAAAGTGAAGGATAATGTAAAATTGAAAAATAAATGCGTAGTACACAGGTAATTGTGCCAAAATTTCGTGGTCAAATTATTGGCCAACGGGAAAAGCTGTAAGATAACAGGGAAGCATAATAGCGCAGGGGTGTATTTCATTCTGTAGTGTTATTCATTTTTCATATTGCCTCAGAAAATAATAATAAACAAACAGAAAAGACAAAATTTTCCAAGTTTTTATATTATATAAATATAATTATATAATTTAAAATGTGTTTTATAACGTATCCAGCATTATAAATTGTATTTAAAATATATTTCGACAAAAAGATCGCAATTTGAAAATTTTTTGGACGAAAAGATCTTTGTTCCAAAAAAATTTTGGACGAAAAGATCGTTGCTGGAAAAGTATTTGGATGAAAATCACTTGGATGAAAACATCTTAAGTCCAAAAAATATTTGGACGAAAAGTACTTTGGATGAAAGAAAACTTGGACGAAAAAAGACTTAGTTAAAAAACCCGTTTTATGAAACATAACTTATATGAAAAGTAACTAAGACGAAAAACCATTAGGTCGAAAAGCTACTTTTTGATTTTGGACGAAAAGTTCGTTGGACGAAAAACTCTGGGCTCTGGGCTCGGCACGAATGGCTTTTGGCACAGGGCAATTACAAAAAGCCAAGCCAAGCCAATTTTTTTGAGAGGGTCAAAAGGCCAATCCAAGCCAAGCCAAAATTTTTCGAGAGGGGAAAAAGCCAAGCCAAGCCAAGCCAAGCCAATGAAAATGCTTGGCTTTGCCGAGCCTTGGTTATCACTAGCTGATTTAATAACATTTCAGACTCTAAAATTTAGAGTATGTTTTATTGCCAAAATGACTACACATGGCGGGTTGGTGACCTAAAAGGCAATAATCGACTAATTTTGATAATTATCACGTTGTAACATTATTGGGGATAAAAAACGTGACAAAAATCAAGAAAAATAGCCAAATGACACAAACTTTGTTAATAAAGATTTTCAACAGAAAAGTTTTTTAATACATTCTTAACGCGACTATTACATTATTACTATAACATTATTATAAACACGGAAAACGTCTTAGGCAGTTGAATTTTAAACCTGGAAACCTTGTTTAATTTTGTTAATTTTTGTATTTATATTATAAATTAATACTATATAATAATTTGTTTAATTTTTGGGGACCAACTTTCTCAGCACAGTTTTGTTAACACGGATATTTTAATACGAATATTTTTTTAAACAGAAAATGTTTTAGGTGATTTTTTTAACAATTTTTTCATTAATTTATTGCTTAGTTAAAATCTCCCTGCAAAAAGATTTTTTTTTACGTGATTTATTCTTTAACACTAATATTTCGTACCACTTATCTTCTTAATGACGGGTCTATAGACTTGTTTACAAATAAAAATCGAAAACTTGAAAACTAGATTTTAGTAAAACTTTTATTTGTTTTATGAATTTGTTTAGGTTCTACTACAATTATGAAGTACAAACAAGTTCATTATTGAGGAATTTCTAGAAAAAAATAACGTCCAAAAAATTCGTTCAAATTCCTAAATGAAAAAATCTAATTTCTTGAAAATCTGATATTATTTTGTGATTTTTTTCTGAATTTATTTTTGTATAGAAATCAATAAGGTCCAAGTCGAAGTTTAGGTCTAGTGTTGGGCTTCACCAAAATAGAGAGTTTTTTGCGAAATTTTATTTTGATCACCCAGTTTGAAGGACGTGAATAGTTTGGAAACGCCTGTTATTTCAGTTTTTTAGCATTGATTCAGTTCCGGAAACATTATTTTAAAAAAAAATCTTTTTTAAAACATCAATTGGCAGCAAAATTCAATCAGAATCACAACGCATCACACACTTTTTACACAAATATGTAAAATATATAGTGACTTTTTTTTCAAACCAGTTTAGTACTCATGGTATTGATTCATGGTATTGATTTAGTTTTTTCGGCATATAACGCAGACACTTCTTGCCGTCAATCGCATGTGGGCGTTTTTTGATATCATTTCTTGTTCATTAAGGACCGGTCAGTCCCTTTGTTTACAAAAAATACGCTCGGGAAAAAATTGTTCTACAACTGCAATTGACCTATTTTTTGTTCTTGAAGTACAAGGCTTCTAGTTTCCGATAATATTATTTGAGTTGTCATCATAACCATTATTGACCGCCTACGGCGCGCTTGAACTTCAGTTAAAGTAGAACTTGAGCTGCCCATCACTTGAACAGTGTTGATGGTATTGATTTTTGTGACCAAATCTTCAAATAGAAGAGGGGCACATTTCTATGTGGGCTTTTTTTGTCCGAGGTCAAGAACAAAAAATATCTCGGAAAAACTCTTGACATCGGACAAAATTTTAACTTCGTGACCTTGGAAATTAACTTCAAACATTAACTTCAAACGAGCGCAACAGCTTGTAACAGCACGTAACGCAAAATGGTTCAAAAAAAATATTCTAACTTTGGTCTTAATTTTTCCGATTTTCCACCACTTCCCCGAATAAATTGTGATTCAATTTTTTTAACAAACCCCATTCAAATAAATGAAGGTTTCGAAGAAGAATTCTGAAATTTATTATTTTTTTATGAAATAATTACGTATCCAATATTTCTGAGTGAATTACGAAAATAATATATGTTTAATGGAATTACGAATGATTATTACGACTATATTTTTATTCATGATGCACTCAACGTTAAATAAATCTATTTGTGTGTGCACTAGAAACAGATGTTCCGATTTATCACAGCTGGAAATGATTTGTTGGTTTGATTTAATCTTTCGTCAAATCATACAGGGTTTGATTAGCATCGAACAAAAGACTGAGGACATTTTTTTCTATTCGAATTTTTTAAGCTGTTTAAAGCCGTAAATTACTTAAAAATATAGGAAAAATATATAACGTTCCATAATTTTTTGTGCTTATCCACTTTATTGCTTTCTTTTAAAAAGTAAGAAAAAAAATGTAAATGAAACGCAAAAAATACTTAAAATTTAAAATGGACTTTATTCAAATTATTCTGACTTTGGTCTTACTATTTCCTATTTTTTAGCTGAAATGAACTTAATTTTGTGGATAATGAGTTTTATAAATAACAATATAAACAACAATTCCTATATTGGTTATAAAATTACCAATATGGTGATTACAAAAACTTATTTGAATGGAGTTTGTTATCAAATTGAATGACAATTTATGCGGAGAAATGGTGAAAATAGGAAAAATTAAGACCAAAGTTATATACTTTCTAAAAAACTTCCATTTTTAAAACCATTTTGCGCGTTTGATCTGTTACAAGCTGTTGCGCTCGTTTGAAGTTAACGCAAACTTTGAAGAAAAAACGAAAAAAATTAAAGTGATAAAAAAATTCTCCTAAAAATTCTAAGTCTAAATTTTGTGGTTAGAGATCCTAATTATGACTGTGAGCTGAGATATTAAATTAAAACTAAAATGCGCTGAAAAGAAAAAAAATGTATGAGGCGCGAAAATAAAATGCACGGCGTTTTGCCAGGCACCCTTCAAACGGACCCCAAACGATTGGTGCAAAACCCCAAATAAAAACACCCCATGAACCCTTATATAAAAATGATCAGCACAAAAGTTACGCATTATGCGTTAATCCACAAAAACAAATACAAAACAAACAATATTGTTTGACTCACTTTCAAACATTAAAGTAACTCGCGCGACCTACATTAATCGTTTTCCCCTTAATCGTTTTTGTTGTTGTACAGCAGTTTATCTGTCAATTTTGCAGTACACTCATTTATCCGTCACCTTATTTGGACACAATTCATAATGATGCAGTTATTTGGCCATTTTTGAATAATGATCATAGCATTCAAAAAGTCAGGGGTAAAAAATTCAATGCTTTAACTTATTCGGTATAACTTATACCGTAAAAGGTATACCGAAGTTAGAAAATATTTGTGCATGCCGGAAATTTGCACATGCCGTGATTTTTCATCTTCACGTATACTAAGTAAAATCCCCACGCCAAAAAAGTTACAACTTCTGTCTGAAAAAATTCTAACTCTAGAAATATTTTGTTTTGAATTTCAGTGTTATTGTGTAACGTTAACAACTTGTGAAAAATAAATTCCTTAACCAGCAGATGCCCCAAAGCAAAAATGACCATTTTTACGTCGTTTTTATTTTTGAAAACGCTCTCATTTTTTTGCTCTATCAGATAATTTTGTATAAGCACATTATACAACTTTGAAGCCCGAGTTTTCGATAGTAACGTATCGAGATCAGTCCATGCGCGCACAACGCGACACTTTCACTTGGCCAAAACCTGTCGCGTTGTGTGCACACTGTCGCGTTGTTCGCGCACTGTCGCGTTTTGTGCACAACAATCACTAAATGCATTAAAATATATGCAATAGTGTTTTTTTACTGTTTTTATACTTCACAAAAAATCCAAATAAACACAAATTTTAGTTTTTTTTTTGAACCATGATACAATAATTTTAAATATGTTAATTTTTGTTGTCGTTAGACTGTCATACAGATTTTTAGTATTTCGCGAATAAATTTTCGACTGTTTTGGGGACACTTATTCAATAATTATGTGTTTACATAATTGATGTTTTAACGAGAAAAAAAGTGTCGCGTTGTGCGCGCACTTTTCATTAGGCCAAAACCTGTCGCGTTGTGTGCGCACTGTCGCGTTGTGTGCTGTCGCGTTGTGCGCACATGGACTGTAGTATAAATCAGACGTATAAATAAAATATATACACCACATGTACCTGTATCTTTTGTACCTTTATCTTGGTAATTTGAGCCTATTTTCCAGTATCTTGGTATATTTTGGAGAAAGTTTTCCACCTACGTATTTTCCAGTTTATAGTTCCAGTTTATAGTACACCACCTGCGACGTTATCGGGTCAACATTTTGAGGACAAATTTCAGGTTTCGACCCGATAACGGCGCAGGTGGTGTACAGGGGGGGTCGCCAAATAAGGGTTTGGTTCGTGTTTTGAAAAACCGACCCTTATTTGGCGACCCGACCCGTATTTGGCGAACCCACACTTTTTGTATGGTAGTCTGATATACAGTTCACCAATCAAATGCCCTTAAAATGAGATTATTTTATATTTTTGATTTTGAATTAATTTCAAGTTAAATTAAGTTTAATAATAATGTCGATTTTTTTATAATCCTTTATTTAAAAGTTTATTTTAAATTTCTTATTTACGAAGAGTTTTTGAAGCTTGATGGTCAATCGGATGAATTCCGACATAAAATTCCAAGCTCCATTATGGGTATTGGTCTTACATACTGTATAATTCCACAAAATATAATTTAAAGCAACGCGTGGACACAATTGATATTTTTTGCAAACAAATTTTTGTGTACCCCGGTCTTTTAAGAGTGTCTGGGCTGTCTTTTTGTGTTCTCATCCACACAATTTCTAGTTTTACTAGATTTCATGATCGACGCAAGGGATCCTTGGCCAATAAAACAAAAATCAACATATTATTTTAGCATTCAATTTAAATATTATTTATACGCGAAAACAGTCAGAGAAATCCCTAAACTACGCTGTGATTGTCTCTATATTTCGTCATTTCATAAACTGCAGAAGCTATACTGCCAAACAACGTAAAACACTGTTTTATGTCGCAAATCTTTATCACACTCTTTATAAAAAATCAGAGACTGTGGTAGCATTACCCAATAAGAAGGCTAGCTATCGGTATTAAAAAAAATAATTCGATGAATATTGTAGGCAAAATCCACATTTGTTCAGAGGCCCTGATCAAAGCCCCTAGAACGCGTCTCAGACTACTTATAATTATATATTATTATTGGAACTTGTAGAGAATCGTTGGGGCTACATAACATTTTATCGATTTGAACAATAATATTCACGGGTTAGGAAACTACAACCGATTCATTTGTGCCCAAATTTTTGATCTAAATCCGCCCAGACACTCTTAATGTAGTTTACTTACCAAACCTTCTATAATTTCTGGGTCAGCATTTAAAATTTTTAAATTTTCTGCATAAACACGTTCAATTGAACCACTATTGATTAGACGCGTAGACAGTCTAACGGTTGATGTATCTATACAAAAATAATAACCCTCTTATTTAGTTGAAAACAAAAATTAAGTAATTTTTTAGCCCATAAAAATGCCTTTAAAAATATTTTTACAGTCATAAATTTCCGGAAATCCAGTCGTTGACAGTCCTACGGTTGATGTATCTATATTATAAAAAAACAAACCACTTATTTTGTTGAAAACAAAAACAAAGTAAATTTTTTTAGCCCATACAAATTCCCTTAAAAATATTTTTACCGTTTTTTAGCGTAGTTACGGGAAATCGAGTCGTAGACAGTCCAACGCGTTGCAACGGTTGATGTATCTATAATATAAAAACAAACCTCTTATTTAGTTGAAAACAAAAACAAATGTAAATTTTTTTAGCCCATGAAAATTCTATATAGTCGTAACTGTATAATACTTCATTAAAAAGTTGAAACAAAAAATAAAGATACGAAGATTTCGTGATGTGAACATAAATTAATTGTAAATTTTCTGGATCAAAATGTTACACACTGTTTTTGTAAATAGTTTTGGAAATTCCAATCGTAATCATTCCAGAAGACGTTTCTAAAAAATACAGTATTAAGTAAAGTAATTAAAACGAAAAAATAAAGAGAAGTAAATTTTCAAAATGTCATTAGAGATATAATTTTGAATAAAAAAATTGTTTACCAGAAATAATTAAAAAGCTCATTAATAGTTTAACATTTTCACCGTCCCAAATATTAAAATACCTTTCGTGAATTCTGAGTTGTTTTAGGTTCTAAGAAATTCAATGTTATTAAAAAACTCGGTTCATCATAAACTACAATTTTACTTTAAAAAATTTGTTTACGCAAACAAAGGGCGTCATATATCTATTTTTCAAGGTTAGTTTGTAATTCCAATAGGAAAAAGTCGAAAAAATTGTATAAAAAAAAATTGAAAAAAAAACTCTTTTTCACTTTAATTTTGTGAATACAATGAACATTTATGGTTTTTCGCGAAAATTTAGTTTTATTTAGAAAAAAAATTAAACCGCTCTTACTTTTGTAAATTAGATTCCAAAAGTGCGCTGTAGTGGGTTTGTAGATCAGTCAATTGTCCAAGTGTTTTCACCAATGTAGTATGACATAATAAATATATCATGTTCACGCCTTTGCCGTGAGTTTTCGTGTAGTCCGCGTGCCCGGTGCTTCAGCTAACCAATACCGAGTGTCGTTTAAATTAAGACTTCGGCTGAATTCTGAGACGCCCATTTTCAAATGATAAAAGTTGAGTTAAATTTCGCTTCTCGAATTTTTGTGAAGCATCTTTGAAAATGATGATATAGTGTCATCATTTTTGGGCAACCATGTCCAATCTTTACTTCCAATTTATAGGAAGCAAGTCGTGACTGCCATTAATTTGTGGGTTATAATGACCAAACATTTCTGTTTGAAGTATTGTATGTTTGAGTATGAAGCCAAAGTTCACGTTTGTGACTAGAAGTCGATTATAGTACGAGCATTCCGCAATATCATCGTAGCCAAGTAAATCCATATCATTGTGTTTCGAGTAGGTTGTTGCATTCAGACCTGGTCGTAGCGGTGAGGGTCACGTCAAATATTTAAGATGTTTCCAATTTATAGTCAAATAAATGACTTCTTCCACGAAATCGTTCTTTACCAAAAAAATGATATCGTTTTGGGTTGAAAATGTCGTTCCAAGGTCTGATATTGAAAAAAAGCCTTTCGGGATAGTAAAAAAGTGGCCGACCTGTTGTTCGAAAAAGCTTTACAGGTTCTTGGAATTCTCTACTGATTCTTTTATTGCAACTACACCCAAACGACCTAAACCATTGCACTCAAAATTAAAACGACACATAAACTTTGTATAAAATCCGGTTTCCACATAATCGGGGTGGACATTTCCAATCAATTATATAATTAAACTTAAAAACAAACACTGATTTGGTAGACGTTATGAGGGCACCGACTAAATTGGTCACATGTCTACTTCGTCGTTGGTAGACTTCGTCTCTTTTTTGAGACAAATTCTACCTTATCCTCTTTAGCGGTTTTTCGAAGTCGACTTTCTTCTTGTTAGCATTTATTCATTCTTGCCTTTATCCGTGTTTGCCTTTCTTCACTGTCTCCTTTCTTTCCTATTCCACTGTCGACCAAAATGCTAACATCGTTTTTCACCTCGACTATTTCGAAATTGATGAAGAAAAAAATGCTTCACTTGAAAACATCAAAATTTTTTGTCGACGGCAATAATTTGTGACAAAATTTTCTATAAAAACAAGGTGTGGAAAAATGAAATTGGGTAACAAAAAAAAACACAATTTGCAAAAATAAGCGAACAGGAAAGAGATTCCTCGGCATTTGATAATCCCTCAAAATGATAAGTCATAATTTTAATTAATTTAGAGAACTATTAGGATACGAAAAATTTCAAATTTATTTATATTTATAAAATAAAGAAAAATGAAAAAAAAATTAAATAAACTCTAAATTTCTGAAAAACAGTGTGCTGGAAACTAGTGTGATCCCTAACTAGCGGTTAACTGCAAATTAGCGAACTAGTAGCGGTTAACTGCGCACCATGTGCCCGAAAAGCTAACTGTAGATTACTGTTATTGAGTTCTATAGCACTCTCGGGACCGCATGACTGTGAAATTTATGGTAAGCTACAAATATCTTAGACTTTATTCTTCATGTTGTGTCAAGAGCAGTTGAAGACCGAATGTCCGATCGTTATTTTTTTCATGGCTGATCCGCACACGTGCGTACATATTAATAATTGATTTATTATCGAGTCTGGGATTATAATCTTTGACCCAATGACCGCATAGTTTTCACCCATAAAAAAACTTTTGATTTTACCGTATTTATTATTTACATTATTGCGAATTGCTTCATTTGTATACGCTGAGCAGATTATTTTCATAATTTGATTTTTGCTCAACAACACCGGTACATTACTTATCTTATTCAAAAATTGATCGGTTTCGATCGGTTGTAATAAAGTGGCTGCGGTAGTTTTGGCAAACTCGAAAGTTTTTGATCTAGTTAATAGGTCGGTTATTAAATGTGATTGTGCGACCGTTTTGACGAGCACGGGCTCAAAATTGTACCCTTGAAGTTTTATTAACACTCTCGCGGCTACCGACGGCTTCTTCACTAAAACACGATCCGGAAATTTTAAGAGGTAATAGACTTGACTATTATCAATCATAATTTTAAATTTTTGTCCTATTAACCATTTTGAAACTTTTTCTACAGCCCAGCCTACTGATATTAACTCTTTTAAAGCTATATGGTAATGAAATTGCCCGGTTTGAATCCGCTACTTACCAATTGTACTATTCTAATATCCTCCGCATTTTCTTTACAAATGGATGTAAGTACCGCCTCAAATGCCGTTTGTGACGCATCGGTATTCAATTGAAGTAAGCCATTTTTATGCGGAAGCGTTGTTGCTATATTTTTCCGCTTTCAAATTGTCACCAGAAGTTATTATATTGAACGGGACCTTGCTTGACAGCATTTTATTTAAAGGTGACGCCAGTATGGCATAATTTGGCACGCGATTCCTATAATAGTTATACAGACAACATATTCTAAAAAGACACTTCTTTGATCTTGGGTACGGTAAATCAGTTATTAATTGTAATCTTTCCTTATCTGCCCTTATTTCGTTATGTGATATTTCGTATCCAAAAATCTGTAGTTTTTTATAACCGAAATAGATTTTTTACGAGTTAATGTTTAAATTAAACGATTTAAATCTTTTGAACATGAGTTTGGTTATGGTAATAAGTTCAGATATGGAGTTTGCATACAAAATGACATCGTCTATGTATGATAGACATCCCTCTATACCCCTTAAAATCTCATTTTTCAATACCATTTGGGAATAAGACCCTGAATTACAAAAACCCTGCGGACTGTAGTGAAACTGTATATTTCTGATGTTAGTGGACAAATAAATGAAAAATATTTGTATGATTCTTCTTCAATCAGTAGTGAATCGAAAAATTTTGCCAAATCAAATTTTGCAAAAAATTTATATTCGACGACCGTTTCCATTAAGTCCCTTGTCGTTGGAATCGGAAATTTATCTTTAATTGCTGTACTATTTACTTCATTACATTTAATGACAAAGCGGTATTGATTGTCATGCTTTGGGACCACTAAAAGCGTACTGGTATAATCTGAGTTTGATTTCATCAAAACTTTGTGTTTCAGCATTTTTTCTATCCATGTTTTATATTGGTCCTTAGCCGGTTCGGGCAATTTCATTACTCGTCCCCTAAATGTCTGTGTTGAAGTTAAACGTACTGGCATTCTAAGGTTCCCGCTATATCTAGCCGGTAAATTTGACAAAATTTCTGAGTAATTTTGAACTAATTGTAAAAATATATTTTTATCGGTTTTCGTTAGGTCTTCACTAATATTAATTTCGCTTAAGTTCACTAATATTAATTTCGCTTAAGTCTGACAAAGCATTAGGATTTTCTTTATCTGGAAATAATGTTTGGACCTTTTCCACTAATGCTTTTCAGACAACGTCAAATTCGGCAAATGTATTTTGTTAACGTAATTTATTTGTAAAACATTACCCTGTGCATTTAACTTGCACGATTGCGGGCCTAAGATTATTTTCAAATTTTGTATGACGGCGAAACCCATTACACCCCCTGCGCTGTTATCTTGCAACTATCGCATGAAAAAAATCTGCAAGATAACGGAGCGAACGGGGACATCTGCAAGATAACAGCGCAGGGCTTAACACATAAAGATAGAGATTCCTTGAAAATTGGCCGAAAAAAATCTGCAAGATAACGGAGCCAACGGGAAAATCTGCAAGATAACGGGTGACAAGATAACAGCGCAGGGGGTGTATTGCCTTCTCGCTAATGTTATTTGTACAGTCGGCTTCGCCATTATACAAAATTTGATTTCCCACTTTAATTATAATCACAACTGATCCAAGTGTTGACGCTTCCGTGCCATTAGCGCACCAAAACTTACGTTTTTTTCTTTTTGTTTATGAACACATGAGGCGGAATTGCTTTCCCATGTAGTAAAAACGGGAAGGAACTCCCTGAATCTAGTAGTGTTTTATTTTTTAATGGAGTTTTGTTATGTTCGAATTTGATTTGTAATTCAATTCTTGGTAATTTTGAAAAGTTTTGCAACATATTTACATCTCTGGTCAGTTTTTTGCAAAAAAATTTTCCATTTCAGAAATTTGTTCGTATTCTTCTTTTTCAACGCGAGCGTCATGGTTAGGTATGCTCGGATATGGCTATCTCGTGGGACCAGCAAGCTTTTGACATGATTTAAATTGTATTCGACTCAGTTTGACCCACTGATTCCGAATTTTGAGGTTTCGTAGTTCGCTATCAAAGTTTACCGGTAATTTCACCGGTAAAAGGGTTTTGTCTTTCCTAGTTTTCAAATTACCGGCAANTTTTTTTCGAAAAAGTACTTTTTCGAAAAAAATTTCAATTTTTTTTTCGAAAATGTTAATATTCCCACCAAATTATGCTCACATACGAAATTTGGGGTCAAACCATAAAAAATGAAAAATCGCCGAGCATACCTAGTCATGGTTCGGGACAGGGTCTCGGTTAAGGGTGTTGACTTGATAGTTACGATCATTTTGATAGTTACGATCATTTGCATGAAAGTTACGTTCATAGTTAAACCCTGGATATCTTTGATATCCAAAGTTTCTTAAATCGCGGTTCTGATAATTTTCTCTATTAGAGGTCTGATTGTTATTACCGCCTCTGAAATTGCCTCTGAAACCCCTTCTGAAACCCCCTCTATAATTTCCCCTAAATCCTTCTCTAAAGTTTCCTCGATTTTGGAAGTTTGAAAAATACTGAGGACTAACATTCTGAGATTGTTGGTAATTTACCGGATTATTTTTATTTGTGTAATTTTGGTCTTGGGAATTTATATTGTTTCGTCGAAAATTCGGTATGGTACGGTAGTTAGGGTTAAAGTTGTTGAATCCACAATCCTTAGCCTGGCCAGTTTGTTTTCGATATTTAGTTTTAAGTTTGTCAGACGCTTGACAGTTATTCGTACTATGGTTCATTCCACAATTTTCGCATTTTAATTTAATGTCATTGTTAGTTCTGTTCGAGTTTGAAATACTTAAGCTTTGTAGAAGTTCGGGTTCGATTGTGTCTGGAGCTGATGCGGCTTCGATTAAGTTTGCACGTTTTATCAAATCATCGTAACCGCATTCTTCCAAACGTTATTGCCGCGCCACCGTTTTATTATTTAAACCTGATGTGAATAGATTCACAATTTGTGTTTTGTCGGACGCAGTTAGTTTTGTGTTAGTGCCTTTGCTGTGCAAAGGCCCAGTATAGACTTTCGATTTTTGTGAGAAAGGTTATGAATTTTTCGTTATTCTGTTTTATTTGGTTTAACGCAGAAATTAATAAGTTTGGGTTGAGATATCCTAACTTTTCTAAAATAAATTCTCGAAATAGAGTTATATCTTCCTTTTGTTCCTTAGTCGCCTGCATTAGTAGTGATAGTTCGTCCGATGCAGACAAAAAATACTATGGACTCCTTAGGGGATAAGCCTAATTCTCGTACAACGAGGTCAAGTTCGTCCGGACTGGCGATCGGGTTTTCCGGTCGAAATTTGGGTAGTCTAACGGTGGGCATTTTATGTTTAGCCCTTGCGTCCGTTAATGCATTTACTTGGTTAGATGGTTCTAGGCTTCTTACTGTATTTTCGCTACCTGTTAGTTGTAATGTTGTGTCTAATGAATCGGGGGAAAATACATCATTGGGTTTTTTATTTATTCTGAGAATAAGTTAAAATCGCATTAATTCGGAGCTATACGCGAGCTCTTTTATTATTTTCAAATCAGGGTTACTTGTTTTAGTTTGTGCTTCATGCACAATTTCGGTTATTTTTGTACGAATATCTTCCTGAATTCCTTCGTTAATTAATGTTTCGTTGTCAAAAATATTAGTTTTCGAGTTTTCAATTTTTTAAGTGTATTCCAAAAATTAACTGGTAACGGGTACCGGCACAGTTTTTCCCCAGTTTGTAATTGTTCCGCTACACCTACGTTCTGGTTAATTAACGAAATAATGTTATCATGGGTTTTCCCGCGTAGCCATTGGCTTTTTATTAATAATGTTTGCGAAAAACTATACTAAATTATTATCAGTTATATTTGATTGATTACTGTATAATTCGTCCTCCCCCATAAAACTAAAGATTGCGGTTCTTAAAAATAGGTCTGTTAGATGTTTAATTTTCATACAGTGCGTCCGAGTTGTCGAGTACCGCGCTTTCTAGTTTTTAAGCTTTCATAACATGTAATTTCGAAAAAGCGCGGTACTCGACAACTCGGACGCACTGTACTAAAGATGGCGGTAGCTCCTGGCGGTAATTTCTGGCGGTTGTTTCTTCACCTTAAATTTATATTGTTATCTCTTTTACTTTTATTTTTTTTCTCATTTTTCTTTTCGATAAACGGGTTTTAGGTATCTCCACCATGTGAAATTTATGGTAGGCTACTATCTTAGACTTTATTCTTCATGTTGTGTCAAGAGCAGTTGAAGACCGAATGTCCGATCATTATTTTTTTATGATAAATCGTTTTTATGGTGTCGGTCTCGAGCCACAACTCGTGCGCATACCAAGCTACATTTGTACAAAAGATTTGTAGCACCACAAAAACGTGAAACGGTTTAAATACCGTACAAGGTCTTGACTGGCCATTTTTGGAAAATGTTGCCGGTTAACGGTGAACCCTGGTACAAACTTTATGTTCAAACTGTATGTCCCAAAAATTATAGGACACATTGTAACGCGCTGATATTTGGTACCTAAGACATTTATGACATGAGACGTCGTTTGGTGGTGGTCCGATCTGATGCAAACCGGTGCAAATATGTGCTTTTCGATGTTCAAGGTCAAAAAATGACCCAATTTGGCATCAGTTTCAATTTACCACGTATCGGGATATTTTTTAATATATTGCTATCTTTCTTTTTTTCATTTGGATAATAATTATGTGTGGGCTAGAATAATATATAAAACATAATAAAGTGCAACGTTTTCGCTTACTGCCAAAGACCCACGCATTAGTGCTGACCAGATAAGTGCGTAGGGGTCTAGTCTGATCCTTGGTTCACCAAATAATTGTCAGGTCGCCATATTGTATTAGCCAAATATTACAGTACCCCAACTGCGCAGTTATCTGATCAGCAGTTATCTGGCCAGATTTCCCGCTCGTGCCGTTATCTGGCCAAAATTTTGGAGAATTTTTTCCAGCTACTTCGCCTATGCACTGCTCAGTTTAAGTAAATTAACGTAGGTTGAACTATGAGTAATATGATTGAGTCTGAAAACTGATTTCGCAACTCTCCGCTCGTGCTGTTATCTGGCCAGCGTGTAATTGGATAATAACACCTAAGTATTGCACAATTCCCCGCTCGTGCTGTTATCTGGCTGGCCTGAAATTGGATAATAACACTTTAGTATTGCGTAATTTACCGCTCGAGTTGTTATCTGGCTGCTTTTGGCCGAGAATTTTCCAGACATTCCGCCTACGCCCAGCGCAGTTATCTGGCCATTATTACATAACAAAATATTTTTATGGCGAAAATGTGGGCCAGATAACTGCGCAGATGCTTATTTTATGGCATTTTTTGTCAACTTTATTTTAAGTTTTTGATATTGACTCCTACCAAACCACCGTATCAAGAAAGACTCATACTTGTGGTTTTCCGTACAACGATAGTCCTTGAATTTGGACCAGTATCATTTTTTTTCTGAAAAAAATTACATACGGGCCGGCAAATACGAATTATTTTTATTTTATAGCTATCTGTCCGCTTAAGGGCGAGCGTGAGTACACAGGCTGGCAAAGCAGCGCGTGTGTCACAGTTGAAATCTAGACCTCAGCCTCGAGCTCGGTGCGAGAAGAAAAAAAGAAAGAAAGATTTTTTAGCGTGCGGTGGAACTTCTCACGTGTTTCAGTTGAGCCAAACAGCAGCAACCCCGCTTATTTTCCAAGCAACGCACGATTCAAATCCACTTCAATTGCAGTTTAATAACATTTTTATTTAAATCCTAATTTTTTTTTGGTAATCATATATTCACAATCGAATGCTGGTTTTCATAGTCACAAAGACACTTTTTAACGCCTCCAAACCAAAAAAAGCGTAACGGACCAACCTGGAGTTAATTTATAATAATTATAAGATCTCTTCTACTGAAATTTGACAAACGTGTTTCGATCTCTCTTTTTTACATTCCGAATCGAAATTTTCCATTGTGAGTCGAAATTTATATCTGATATTAAAATGTTGTCTGTTTTGCGTTTGTTTGGTTGAATTAGCAAACACTAACTAAAAAGTATGATTTTCAAGGGGGATTAATTTTGTTAACACATTGTGCTATTAAAAAAGCCTATTTTTATTAGATGGATTGTGAGAAAAAATCGTAAAACAAAACATTTTTTTATTTCCAATTCGTTTCGCTTAAAAGCGAATTATTTTCCAGTCAATATTAAATACAAAAATATAAACATATATGAGCAAAATTTAAGCCGTATTATTCGGTATACGGCCTTGGATTTTGAGCTGAATTTTGAAGGACATGTACTGGAGCACCCAACAGTAAGGACCCAAAAGTAAGGGCCGTTTACCCAAAGTTAGGGCCATCTTTTTTTTGAAAAAAATTTCTCAAAATAAGGGCCATCATTTCTCAAACATTGTTTTTTTCCCATATTAATGATCAAAAATAGGGCACGGTCCCATGTCAACCATGTACGGTGGCCCAAACTTTCGGAAAGCGGACTTTTTCGTCTGATAGTCTGAGAAAAGAAGAAATATTTTTGACCTAAAATTTTCTTGGCTAAATGTAATAGCATACACTGGCCCGACTTCTGTCAGTTTCAATACAAGTTTATATTATAGATTCTGAGAAATATTTCGGAAATCTCCAAAGGCTATAAGATAAGCTCTGAGAAAAAATTGTTGAATTTTGAAACAGTGCTTATAAATTGCCGAAATTTGGTATAGAGGCATATTTTTTGCCATTGAGTTTATATTTGGAGTCAAATAAAACTATGGTAGTTACCCTGGAAAAGTTACTCTATTTATAAATCTACGGTTTGCGTGTTTTTTTGCTTACGTTGCTCTTTTTCTTACTTTAGGTCTAAATCCTTCAATAAGGCTAAATCTGTTGGTGAAAAGACGTAGGTGTTATGTTGAGGCGCTGGCGAGTAAGCGTCTCATCTTCAGTATTACTTGCTCAATGAATAGAATATATTTGCTCAGATAATCAATTTTGAATATTTGTTTATTGAAGTATTATCTGCACCCTTCCTATGTCTGTAGTGTTAAGAAAAATTGCGAATAATTTCATTATTCGATAAAAGAAAAAAAATAGAAGTTTTTCATAGATCAAATACATAATCTCTATGATTAGTCCTCCATTTTTTTAATGCAAAATATGTTTTTTTAGTTATTGTTTTGTATTTTTGATATTACATTCTAATATTTCAAGAGAACACATCATTTTTATAAACAGTCAAGGGTACTTTAAAGAACCCTTATTACTCTTACTGTAAGTTCGAAAAAAACTACACCGGGTGCGGAGTTATCAGGCGGGTTTCGCGACCAACAAACCGCCTGATAACTCCGTAGGGTGCCTGATAACTCCGCAGGGCGTAGGCGGAATCGGGGGAAAAGTTGCAAAAAAAACTGCCTGATAACACGACGAGCGGAGAATTGCGCAATACCAAATTGTCATTATCCAATGACAGACCTGCCTGATAACACAACAAGCGGGGAATTTCGCAATACCAAATTATTATTATTAACCTACGGGAAATTTTAAGATCCTATAATATGACTCATTGTTTAATTGAACTAAAAAACATTATACACCCCCTGCGCCGTTATCGGGTCAAACCCCGTTATCG